>MEHQ01003318.1:11100-41673 GCA_008828725.1 Saccharina japonica | reverse complement strand
ACCGGCTCTTTCTCGTACGGCCTCCTCTGATTGTCGGTACAGGTGGTAAATTCGATTGAACCCACACTATCGCCCACCCCCCCCGAACTACTTTTGGTAACTGTAGCTTGTCCAGGGTATTCACATGGTTGCTGTCCTTTCTTGTCTTGGTGCTTGTTTTTCATTCTCAGGAGGAAATTTCCTGTCCCACAAATTGTTTTCGAGCAACATGGCTCGAGGTCGACAATTGGCATCGAATGGCAGCCTGGAGGTCAAGAGGCCAAGGGTCAACCTCGAGATGTGCCCGATACCGCTACCGCTGAGGCCGGAATCGTTCCCGTTCCATAGGTAAATTGGCCCTGGTGCTTCGCAAATGACTTGCTTGGAATGTCGCTGCATGGTTTGCAGTTTACTTCAAACATCAAGGAGAAAGCTGGATCGAAGGTCGAAACTTGATTGGCGTACCATATCACCCCCATTACATCGGCCGTACGCGTCTGAGCACAAAGCGGCTGCAGCAGGTGCAGACGCCATTGTTAGAACATGGGGTGCAATGTAATATATACAGTACGTGGCATGTAAGGTTGAGTACAGCTGGTTTTAGGGTTCACCACAATCATGCTTTCACTATCCATGTGGCTGTTTTAGTTTGGTTGAAAGTTGAACACGTGCTGGCAGGTTAAGACGTGCGGTTTTATTCGTCTCGAGACGGAGTGTCTCTGTTTTGGATGACAACGCCGGGATCTTGGCGCGAACCATGTTTGTTTTGTTAGGTCGCTTTCAAACGGTCAATGTCGCTTACCGTGTGGCGTCAGACTGAAGCGTGTATGAACCTTGAGAAAAACTACTGCTGTGTACGTATCTGATACGTAGTTGAATACCATATATTTTCACACATGCATACGTAGTAGCACCCAAAGAGAAAACACAGGACCCACCACGCCGGGAAAAACTGCAAGTCTGGTTGTAAATATAGCCTAAGGGACGTTTATATAGTCACAAAAGGTCGAAGTGTAGGGGTACCTTATTAATTACGATATGATGAACCAAACGCGCGTCACAGGCTCTGATCCCCGAAACACCAACAGCGAAAACCTAAAAAATTATTCAACTGTGCATCCACGTAAAGAAAAACGGCTTATGATAAAAAACGTGTATTAACAGCCATGCATGCCTCCCCAACTGTGGTTCGAAACGTTTTATTTTCCACAGTGGCATAATGGACAACCGCATGGACACTGTTGAGGTTTACACACGCCCTACTCGTGGTGCTAGGACCGCTCATCGTTTCCTGGAAGATAAGGAAGTCCAGCAATCTGTACGGTATGTCGGAACCGACCTGGCTCCCAATTCCGGAATATGCGAGGTGAAGAACAGTACGAAAACACATGTACACAAGCATGTCGTTGTTCTAGAATAGTGCTGCCGGTATTAGAGCGCATTTGTTGGCCCTGGTCGATTGTTATTCGTAGGACGAGCTGAAAATTTTCCACGCAGCGGGACAACCACACTTGCTTTGAGCTCTAGTTTTTGGAAGAACCAGTGGCCTGTGGGTACCCCGATCGTCGGCAGGGTCGACCGAGAGGTAAGACGTCCCCATCCCACGGCTTGCAGAGGGCGCAGTTTTCAGGAGTATCTGGTAACGTGGGAGCAGACCGTACGGACGGTGGAGTAGTTAGTAGTACGTAGCTGCAGAAGTAGGAAACAGAGCTCAATCACAAACCGTCCACCCAATATGATGTATGTTGTTCCTATGTTCCAGCCCTAACGGCGTACGTAATACCGTCATCCCGTTAGGACTTCCCGCCATGCCTTCGCTTCGAAATCAGCTTGTTTTTTTTTGCGTCGCTGTGGTAGAGTTTGACGCCGTTCTGCAGCGCAGTCGGCGCTAAATTGTGGACTGACCAAAACACCCCGCAACCTCGAACGTCTGAATTGTATATATGTCGGCAGGTCGGTACAATGTTTGGAATGTGTTCGGTCTCTGAGCTACCTACGTCCCTCTAATACCGTGTGACAGTGGACATGATATGTTGCAGTCACCCCCTTTACTTGTTCTCTGTCGAACATGAATATTTCACGGTCTGTGCCTTTCCTTTTCGCCGTTTGCTACGTGCATCCAAATGCCCCCCACCCCCCGGAATAAATAAAGGAACGTTTTAAACCTTTTTTTCTTGCACGCACTATATTTATAGGTTGGGTTGGCGTCGCTTGGCGACGACGCTGTCAAACATGCCTCTCACTGCGTGAGCTAGACAACCAGGGCACCGTTTTTTTTGTTTTTTTGGCGGTCACCAAGTCTGGCGGTCTAGTAGATGATTTGTGCGGGGTTGATAAACTCAACTCCGCACAAGGGGAATGATCGTATCACGTAGTGTGTATATGGTAAGGCACCCATGAGGCAGATACATAGTAATACCCATTGCTGTCTCTGGGAGTGGCCACACCAGAAATTAAATCAATTCATTGGAGGCTGTCGTTCATATGCAAGTCCGCCTCAGAGGCGGTTCTTAGCAGGATGCAGCTCACCCTCTATGCGACTCGCCCAATACCTCTCGGCGCTTCGCGCTTGGTGCAAGCAATGTCTGCCTGGTTGGTGAAAACCCGACGTGCTCCGTCCCGGCATTGTAGGGATGCGAGGGTCTATGGTCATACGACTACGGCCGTGCACGATATGAGTACACCCTCCCCCCCCCCCGCCCCCCGGAATAAATGAAGGAACGTTTAAAACCTTTTTTCCTTGTGAAATACGAGTAGGTGGTTGCGCGTGTCGTCGGTTCGACTATTACATACGATAGTCCCTCTCCCATGCCCCGCCGCCCCCCTCCCTTCCCATGTCTGGCCCGTACGGTCTTGCCCGCGTCAGGTGTTGTTTAGTTGGGGGCTCATCCCGGTCACGTACTTTGGTCCCGGGCCAGTGTCCGCACGATGGGAAGGGGAGCTGCTTCTCTCTCCTTGGAGTGATAGTTTCCAGACGTTGATCAGGACTCGGGAGGACTTCCGGCTGCTTCTTGGCCACAACTTGGTTATGAATACCTCGCCAGGTAAACACTTGTCCGTGGGCTGTGAGCGATTGGTTGTGGTGGTATGTATTGGTAGCTGCTGTTGTAAAATACCTCCCAGCCAACTGTAGCAGCGTCAGAATTGCAAGCGTAGTATATGTCGAAAGAGTAGTTTACGCCTTGCAGCAGTCGCCGCGCAGTGCGTTGATCAAAATGTGGAGCCGGTTGTTTTCCTGTTCCTAAGCAGCTTTACACGTTACGGTGTTCAACAACAGTCCGTTGATGTCCTTCTGTTCGATGGTTCTAGGTGAATCAGTCGCTGCTGCTGTTCTCGTACCAGCTCTTTCTCGTACAGCCTCCTGAATGTCTGCCCATGTAGTGAATTCGATTGTACCTACACTATCGCCCACCCACCCCAACTGTTTTTCGTAGCTGGAGCTTGTCCATGATATTCGCATGGCTGCTGTCCTTTCTTGACTTGGTACTTATTTTTCATTATCAGGAGAAAATGTCCTGTCCCATAATATTTTCTTGAGCAACACGGATCGAGGTCGAGAATTGGCATCGGATGGCAGCCTGGCGGTCAACAGGCCAAGTGTCAACTTCGAGATGTGCCTGGTACCGCTACCGCTGCTGCTGGAACCTTTCCCGTTCCAGAGGTGAATTGACCCTTGTGCTTTGCAAATGACTTGCTTTGAATTCCACTGCATTGTTCGCAGTTTACTCTAAACAGCAAGGAGAAACCTGGATCGAACTTCGAACCTTGATTGACGTACCATATCACCCCCGTTCCATTGGCCGTACACGTCTGAACATCAAGCGGCTGTAGCTGGCGCACGAAACACTGTATAAAAACAAGTGACGTATAACAATATATACAGCACGCAACATTTACAGTTAAGTACAACTGATTTTAGGGTTCACCATATTCATGCTTTCACAATCCTGTCACTGTTTCAGTTTGATTAAAATATGTACTCGGTCAGAGATTAAGACATGCTACTATTCACAGGCGTTTCGGGACGGGGTGTCTCTGTTTTGGACGTCGAAGCCGTGATCTTGGCGCGAACCATGTTTTTGTGGTTAGGTCAGTTTCTAAGAGTATCATTCGCTTATCGTGTGGCGTCAGGCTGAGGCATATAATATCGAACATGAAGAAATATGAATCCTGCGTGTATGATACGTAGTTGGGTAACACTTCGTTTGAAACCTGTATAATAGCACAAAGAAATGAAACACAGGACCCATCACACCGCAAGAACACTATTAATACTATGAATAGTCTGATTGTAAACAGAAGGAGCGTTTTTGCGGCCACAAAAAATGCAACGTGTACATAAATAGTTACGATCAGACTGATACAGAATGAACGCACCCCCACCCCCCGAATAAATAAAGGAACGTTTTAAACCTTTTTTTCTTGCACGCACTATATTTATAGGTTGGGTTGGCGTCGCTTGGCGACGACGCTGTCAAACATGCCTCTCACTGCGTGAGCTAGACAACCAGGGCACCGTTTTTTTTGTTTTTTTGGCGGTCACCAAGTCTGGCGGTCTAGTAGATGATTTGTGCGGGGTTGATAAACTCAACTCCGCACAAGGGGAATGATCGTATCACGTAGTGTGTATATGGTAAGGCACCCATGAGGCAGATACATAGTAATACCCATTGCTGTCTCTGGGAGTGGCCACACCAGAAATTAAATCAATTCATTGGAGGCTGTCGTTCATATGCAAGTCCGCCTCAGAGGCGGTTCTTAGCAGGATGCAGCTCACCCTCTATGCGACTCGCCCAATACCTCTCGGCGCTTCGCGCTTGGTGCAAGCAATGTCTGCCTGGTTGGTGAAAACCCGACGTGCTCCGTCCCGGCATTGTAGGGATGCGAGGGTCTATGGTCATACGACTACGGCCGTGCACGATATGAGTACACCCTCCCCCCCCCCCGCCCCCCGGAATAAATGAAGGAACGTTTAAAACCTTTTTTCCTTGTGAAATACGAGTAGGTGGTTGCGCGTGTCGTCGGTTCGACTATTACATACGATAGTCCCTCTCCCATGCCCCGCCGCCCCCCTCCCTTCCCATGTCTGGCCCGTACGGTCTTGCCCGCGTCAGGTGTTGTTTAGTTGGGGGCTCATCCCGGTCACGTACGTTGGTCCCGGGCCAATGTCCGCACGATGGGAAGGGGAGCTGCTTCTCTCTCCTTGGAGTGATAGTTTCCAGACGTTGATCAGGACTCGGGAGGACTTCCGGCTGCTTCTTGGCCACAACTTGGTTATGAATACCTCGCCAGGTGAACACTTGTCCGTGTGCTGTGAGCGCTTGGTTGTGGTGGTATATATTTGGTAGCTGCTGTTGTAAAATACCTCCCAGCCAACCGTAGCAGCGGCAGAATTGCAGGCGTAGTATATGTCGAAATAGTAGTTTACGCCTTGCAGCAGTCGCCGCGCAGTGCGTTGATCAAAATGTGGAGCCGGTTGTTTTCCTGTTCCTAAGCAGCTTTACACGTTACGGTGTTCAACAACAGTCCGTTGATGTCCTTCTGTTCGATGGTTCTAGGTGAATCAGTCGCTGCTGCTGTTCTCGTACCAGCTCTTTCTCGTACAGCCTCCTGAATGTCTGCCCATGTAGTGAATTCGATTGTACCTACACTATCGCCCACCCACCCCAACTGTTTTTCGTAGCTGGAGCTTGTCCATGATATTCGCATGGCTGCTGTCCTTTCTTGACTTGGTACTTATTTTTCATTATCAGGAGAAAATGTCCTGTCCCATAATATTTTCTTGAGCAACACGGATCGAGGTCGAGAATTGGCATCGGATGGCAGCCTGGCGGTCAACAGGCCAAGTGTCAACTTCGAGATGTGCCTGGTACCGCTACCGCTGCTGCTGGAACCTTTCCCGTTCCAGAGGTGAATTGACCCTTGTGCTTTGCAAATGACTTGCTTTGAATTCCACTGCATTGTTCGCAGTTTACTCTAAACAGCAAGGAGAAACCTGGATCGAACTTCGAACCTTGATTGACGTACCATATCACCCCCGTTCCATTGGCCGTACACGTCTGAACATCAAGCGGCTGTAGCTGGCGCACGAAACACTGTATAAAAACAAGTGACGTATAACAATATATACAGCACGCAACATTTACAGTTAAGTACAACTGATTTTAGGGTTCACCATATTCATGCTTTCACAATCCTGTCACTGTTTCAGTTTGATTAAAATATGTACTCGGTCAGAGATTAAGACATGCTACTATTCACAGGCGTTTCGGGACGGGGTGTCTCTGTTTTGGACGTCGAAGCCGTGATCTTGGCGCGAACCATGTTTTTGTGGTTAGGTCAGTTTCTAAGAGTATCATTCGCTTATCGTGTGGCGTCAGGCTGAGGCATATAATATCGAACATGAAGAAATATGAATCCTGCGTGTATGATACGTAGTTGGGTAACACTTCGTTTGAAACCTGTATAATAGCACAAAGAAATGAAACACAGGACCCATCACACCGCAAGAACACTATTAATACTATGAATAGTCTGATTGTAAACAGAAGGAGCGTTTTTGCGGCCACAAAAAATGCAACGTGTACATAAATAGTTACGATCAGACTGATACAGAATGAACCGCTCGCCACAGGCTCTGATCCCGGAAACACCGACACCGAAAACTTATAACCCAAATTTGCTGTGAATCCATGTAAAGTGAAAGTGCCGCTTAGCAAAAACCGTGCATAAACAACCATGCATGTCTCCCCAACTCTTGTTCGAAACGCTTTCTTGGCACAGTGTCGTAGCGGACAACCGTACGGACGTCCTTAAGGTCCTCGCATGCCCTGCTCGAGGTGCCAAGAAAATGTATTCGTTCCTGGAGGATAAAGAAGTACAGCAATCCGGACGGCGTGTTGCAACATACTTCGTTTCGGGTTCGGGATTTCACGAGGTGAAGCACAGCGCAACAACACATGCACACAAGCATATCGTTGTTCTAGAGTAGTGCTGCCGGTGTTAGAGCGTATTCGATTGATTGTCATGGTCGATCGTTATTATTCGGTTAAGCTGTAAAATTACACTCAACGAGACAATCACTTGTTTTGGGCGTGAAGGGGGGTCATGAGACGGCCAGACACATCGGATTGCGTTGGCTACCGACCCCTATATGATGTGACGATCGAGCGTAGGTTATTGTCCGTATAGTGAAACCCGTGCGCCCTGGGGCAAAGGGCCAGCCTCCGCACAATGTTAGTTTTCACGAGATGTTGCGATTGCACACGATATCCAAACAGCGCATCGAGAGGTGGACCTCATATCAAGTTTGGTCGGTTTCCGTTCCAAACCTAGTACGAAATCGACTTTCAAACAGCTGAGCGTCAACGTCGTGGGGCATCCTACATACATCTATTAAGTGAATGCTTTGTGTTTGAGCTCTATGACCTACTTCTGCAGACATGTATACATGCCTGGTTTGTTGGTTTGTGATGTTTGGTTTGTAGAGCATACGAGGAGTCGGTCTACGGCATAAACAGCATACTGGTATATACGTATAAATGAATATATACAGAGTACCTTGGGACCTGGTATGTATTTGTCTCGCACCACTCCTTCCATCCCCTGTTTGGCTTTTGAAAAATGCAAACCACAGCAGTTGAGGACAGTTAAAAACTTGTTCGTGGTGGATTATCTATCAAACAGGAGCTGTGAATGTTTCGTAAAGCTGTACTCGTACCCGGAGCGCTGTACCTGTAAAACTGCACGATTTCGGGCATGGCGATGATCATGGCGTCGGTCAGAAACAACCCAGCAGTGTTGACCCTGCGAAGATAATACTGTAGTGGATGATGCGGCTTGTTTCGCGTAAATATCGACACCTCCTGAAGCTGTAAGACCAACTCTTGTGAACACCATCGATTCCGCACGTATCGCATAGACTTGAGGTGGAGCTGTCGGCACTCGGATTTGGCTGATTGCTTAACGTCCTGATGAAGGAAATATGCCACGCTACGTTTGAATACTGTGGATCGTAGGAGGCAGGCAGAGAGTCCATCGTGGCAGGGGCACGGAAATGTCCCTTGTATGGTGTCCTCTACGCAAACAATATTTGTAGGCCAGGAATTGAGAGGGTCGAGGCTACTTCATGACACGAGCTTCAGCCCTGTACGAACGTAGTGCGCATGGAAGATGGGCGATTGCAGGCATCGGCGATGCGATAGTCGCAGAGGCTGTGCAGGCCAAATTCTGCTGGACTAAGCTATCCAACGAAAACGCGCTTCTAAAACAAAGCATGCACTGCGTAGGGAAAACTGATACACCCACGTAGTTGACAGTGGAGATAGAACTGCCCTCTCTTATCCCCGAGGAACCGTGACACTACCGCCTATCTTGAAACAAATCCTATGCTCCCCGTGCTTCTGCCCCCGGCAGTCAAACGCTCCAAACCGGGTTAGCCTCGACTATGGACGGAGCCACGAAGGCGAAGTCTTGGGACTCGTCCCGCCGGCCGAAGAGACGCCTTCTGAAGCGCAGCAACCCTACCACTCAACTCCGATGGTGCACTGCGAGGGCACGATGTAGAGGTGGTCGCGCCGACCTCGTAGAGCACCATCGAAGTCGAGTGGTAGGGTTCCGGCGCTTCAGAAGGCGTCTCTTCCGCCGGCGGGACAAGCCCTAAGACTGCGCCTTCGTGGCTTCCTCCATAGTCGGGGCTAACTCGGTTTGAACCGTTTGACTGCCGGGGGCAGAAGCACGAGGAACATGGGTTTGTTTCAAGCTACGCGGTAGTGTCACGGTTCCTCGGGGATACTGTCAACTACGTAGGCGTACCGATTTTCCCTTTGCAGTACCAGGTACATGCTTTGTTTTAGAGGCGCTTTTTCGTTGGGTAGCTTTGTCCAGCAGTCCTTGGCCTGCACAGCCTCTGCGACTGTCGCATCGCTGATGTCTGCAATCGTCCATCTTCCATATGCGCTACGTTCGTATAGGGCTGAAGCTCGTATCATGAAGAAGTCCCGACCCTCTCAATTCCTGACCTATACTTATTGTCTGCGTAGAGGACACCGTACAAGGGACGTTTCGCGCTCCTACCACGATGGACTCTCTGCCCGCCTCCTACGACCCACGGCATACAAACGTAGCGCAGCATTGGTCCTTCGTCAGGACTTTTAGCAATCAGCCAAATTCGAGTGCCGACGGCTCCACCTCAAGTCTATGCGATACGTGCGGAATCGATGGTGTTCACAAGAGTTGGTCTTTCGGTATCAGAAGGTGTCAATATTTACGCGAAACAGGATGCATCATCCACTACAGTAGTATCTTCGCAGGGTCAACACTACTGGGCTGTTTCTGGCCGACGCCATGTAAGCATCGCCATGCCCGAAATCATGCATTTTTGCATCTATATACCGCTCCGGGTACAAGTACAACATATTGTTCTCACGGGCACAGATGCAGTTGAGCAAGGCACGTCACCTGGAAAGCGCAAGCCTGCACCAATGTGTACTTATGAAGGTGTCACCAGAGAGTAGAACATGTGTGTACTCATCAATATTCGAACACGCTGCAATCGCTTCCGCATGCTTGAATAATTGGGGCAAGAAACCCTCTCAGTACCGGTCAGGCAAGGCCAACGGACGAATCAATGCGTTCGCGGACGAAACTGTAACGTCGGAGACGATAACATGGTATCCACCGCTAGTGCAGGTGGTCATGAATGCTGACATGAAGCTGGACAACTCAACCGGCTCAACGGCCACGCCAATATGCCGCTCTGAATTCCGCACCGCAAGCGTTAACACAGACCGGAGCATCCGTAGAGGGGAGCCAATCGACTCGGTACAAATATCCAAGGTTGTGTTCTGTAGGGTACCTACAAAACCATACCCGGGGTGTTTATCCGGGTGTTACCCCACAAATAACTTCTGTAAGTTCTGTACGATATGTTTACCCGTACCCCAAACTTCTGTAAGTTATGTACGCCCCGTGCCACAATACCCGGGGTAAGGGTATACCTTTGTCACAATACCTAGGGTGCCGGTACTGTTCCGGGTTTAGACCATACTTTAACCTACGGTCTTACAGTGTTCGTATGGCTCTTTTTTAGTTTCTTGCATATTTCACCCCCCAAAGATAACGATGATATGGTAAATAAGACTCTGTGTAACAGGTGCGTATGCCAAAAAATAAATATGATCCGTACCTGGTATGTACTATACGTATTGTACGTATCGTCATCGTATAGTACCAGGTACGTTCACGTCGTACGTACACATCACATTATACGTTTCGTACTCGGTAGCACCAGCTACATGCCGTACGTACATGTTTATGTCTTTCGAGGAACATAACATATATAATAGTGTAGATGTGTTGTGGCGTTGTATATACTAGGCCCGTCAAATTCCGACAGTGGTGATGGAGCCGGCATCTATAAAATAGTCGTGCCGACGGCTTTCCTGCTTGCCCTCGGTGCCCGCGACAAACATGCGGCTCGCTACCGTAAAGTGAACGAGCGCGGATGTCCTGGTCATGGCTTGGTGTGTTTTGGTCACCAGCCCTTTTACGACTAAAGTACAGGGCACGAAATATGAGACAGGGTATTACCACGTAGTGAGAAAGCCAGTCTGATATTTAGAGGCAATCAGAAATTCGAGAGTCGTTTTATATTGAAGTTGTGGCGTTGAGAGCACCCTCTCTCAAATAAGAAATGCAGCCTTGGCCAGCATTCCTGTTTCTTAGAAGGTGTCCTGTACTACTGCTGTACTGGTATGTGTGTGCTGTACTGGTATGCAAACGTTGCAATATTGTTTCTGTAGGGTACGTAAAGAACCATACCCGGGGTTTTTCCGGGGTATTATTACCCTACAAAGAAATGCTGTGAGTTCTGTGCGACACTCATACCCGTACCCGGAACTTTAGTAAGTTATGTACGCCCGTGTCACAATACCCAGGGTACGGGTACAACGCTTTTATACCCGCACGGAACTTCTGTCAGTTATGTACGCCCGTGCCACGATACCCGGAACTTCTGTGAGTTTCGTCACACTCTCATACCCGTACCCGGAACTTCTGTAAGTTCTGTACGACATCCATACCCTTACCCGGAATTTCTGTATGTTCTGTACGCCCCGTGCTACAATACCCGGGGTAACGGTACAACTGTTTTATACCCGCACGGAACTTCTGTGAGTTCTGCACGCCTGTGTCACAATACCTGGAACTTCTGTGAGTTCTGTAATACTTGGTTTCATACCCGTACCCGGAACTTCTGTAAGTTCTGTAACACTCCCATACCCGTTCCCTAAATCTACAAACCCTACAGAGCATAACCTTGGAACTTTTCGAAATTCATGGTTCTGAAAAGAATGACCCTTACCCACGCTATAGTATGCGCTCTCGACAGTTGGTGTCATTTAGATGATAAAAATCTCCATACGGAGACTCGAACCCTCGACCTCCAACCTAACAGGCTTCATGGTTACCTGGTAGACCACTGGGGCGACCGGTGTAGATGTAAAAATGCATGATTTCGGGCATGGCGATGCTTACATGGCGTCGGCCAGAAACAACCCAGCAGTGTTGACCCTGCGAAGATACTACTGTAGTGGATGATGCGGCTTGTTTCGCGTAAATGTTGACACCCCCTGAAGCTGTAAGACCAACTCTTGTGAACACCATCGATTCTGCACGTATCGCATAGACTTGAGGTGGAGCCGTTGGCACTCGGATTTGGCTCATTGCTAAAAGTCCTGAAGAAGGAAAAATGCTACGCTACGTTTGTATGCCGTGGGTCGTAGGAGGCGGGCAGAGAGTCCATCGTGGCAGCGGCACGGAAATGTCCCTTGTATGGTGTCCTCTACGCAGACAATCTTTGTAGGTCAGGGATTTAGAGGGTTGAGGCTACTTCATGACACGAGCTTCAGCCCTTTACGAAAGTAGCGCGCATGGAAGATGGGCGATTGCAGACATCGGCGATGCGATAGTGGCAGAGGATGTGCAGGCCAAGGACTGCTTGACTAAGCTACCCGACGAAAAAGCGCCCCTGAAACAAAGCATGCACTGCGTAGGGAAGACTGATACGCCCGCGTAGTTGAGAGTAGGGTCATAAATACCCTCTCTTATCCCCGAGTAACCGCGACACTACCACGTAGCTTGAAACAAACCCATGCTCCTCGTGCTTCTGCCCCCGGCAGGAAAACGCTTCCAACGGAGTTAGCCCCGACTATGGAGGAAGCCAGGAAGGCGCAGTCTTAGGGCCCGTCCCGCCGGCGGAAGAGGCGACTTCTCAAGCGCTCGAAACCTACCTCTCGAAATCGATGGTGAAGTACGAGGGCGGCGCGACCTCCTCAACATCTTGCCCTCTGGGGGTTTACGACTCGAGGGAAACGGTGGTGCACGTCGTAGCCGAGATCTCGGACGCATCGAGGCGCCGGTGGGTTAACAACTCGAGTGTCATGGGGCTGCACGACGGCACTGAAACCTTTTCCTCGTCGTGCCCCCTACTTGTGGAGCCCTCGAGGGCGTTGGTGATTTATAACGGCGTCGGGACCCCTGACACATCCTGCCCTTTGAGGGTAGATAGGTGAGCAAAAGTGCTAGTATGCTGTTTGGGCAGCGCTTGTAGCTCTTGGATGTTGCAATCGACCGCATTCAGCAGCAAGGCCTAACTTGTTCGGTCAAAACTGCTTGGAAAAGGGATTACTGGTGTGTTAAATACTAGACGATTGGGGGTTTCCCATGTCGGAAGGATGCTTCTGCATTTGTTGGTGTTACATGCGCCGCAAACGGTGCATGTGGCTTCGTGGTTCCTGCGCTTCCCCTTGTAACGAGGAAGTATACTGCATCCCACGGTGCTCAAGACACAATCAGTAATTGTCATTGCATCCTCTCGACAGAGCTCATCTCCGCACCAGTCCTGGCCTGGCATAGCCTTTCTTGCGGAAGTCATATTGTGGGAAGGCATGCAAATAAATCACCTCTAGACGTAACGACAAAATAAATAACATTCACAAGACGAACTTAATTTAATTTTCTTACGCTGATGGCAAGAACCAATGCCCAAATTTACTCGTCGGTTCGGTTTCCGCTGCATGGCAGCACCTAAAATCGGAAAGCCCCTCAAGGTTTACAGCCTGTCGTATCGTTTTGCGTCTTTCTGTGGCGCGAACACTTTAATGTGGTGATCCATAGAGCTTGGATATCGTAAAGGTCAAACTCGCAACCGCGGAACCCGCAGTGTGCTTTCACGCATGCCTCCCATTTCACCCCCAGCTCGGCAAAAGACGCCTCCGGCCAACAGCGGTGAAACGTATACAGCGCCAGTCCTGAACCCCCCACGGAAGCGTGCAGCTTATGTCTGGGGCGTATCTCAGAGGGGTGCTACGATAGGGGTACGTATCACTTTGTTTTCGCCTTACGAGGCAAATGCTTATGAACTGATGGGGGCTTCGCAACTGAGGGACTGTCCTATAGGGCATGCCTCTTAGCTTTTTGTTTCGATATAAACCTAGGCTAGCATTAGTAGGTTAAGAGTGCACTTTTATCTTAAAAGCCGTTTTTGGATGGTACTATAGAGGTAACTCAAGTGAGGAGCCTCAGCAAACGTTGCAGGGGCATCTCTACCCCTACAAGTAGTAGCAGCTTCCTTAACACTAGCCTGTCCTCCCTTCCCACCGCCCGCCCGCCCCCCAACCCCCGACCAGTGACGTTACGTTCTTGCCCGTTGCATCCCAAAGCGTGCATCAGAGGGGTTGCTTCGTGACTCCGGCCACCTGTAGAGGTTCCTTCCATGACTCATGCGTGTTCGGTCTGTTCTGCCTGGTTGACGGGAAACCCATCGGAAGGGGCATCTTGTGGACCCCTCATCGCCCTCATCGCGATGTTAGTCGTTGGATGGACACGTTCCAGGTGGGCCAGTATGAAGCGGATGTAGTTACGTACGAGTAGCAGGTTGGTGTGGCTGTAAGTACTTAAGGCAGTTAAGCTGCACCATTTTTTTTGTTTTCCCCGAGGCATGTGCGTTGTGTTTTTGTATGCAACAAACGGTGCCGCATGTCAAGGGTTTAGGGAATGTGTACCTTGATTTTGTAGCGTGTACGCATGACAAAGCGGCGTACAAACAAGATGCATCCTCGGCCTACAAATGCTCCGATGTGTGTTAATGCTTGCGATGCGTGCTTTGGCCTTGCCTGACCGGTGCAGAGGGTTTATTGCCCCACGTCAAGAATGCGGAAGATATTATGGTTACTGCGCAGGTTTATGACTGAATAATAGTTTGCGCGCCGCAAGTACCTGCACAGTAGTATCTACCCCCGTCTGTGAGTTCAAGCCTTGAACGTAGCGTGGTTGTTGGGAAAAGTTCTGCTCTCTACTGGCATGTTCATAGATTTGTATTATTGCACGCTCGCCCTTTCCAATTGATGTGCCTTGCTCAAATGCATCTGTGCCCGTGAGGACTATATGCTAGTTGTTTTCCTACTCCGTTATCACCAAGAAACAACATGCTTCCTTCACACGTTCCAACATACCTCCATAACTGTGCCCAGGCAAAATCGATCTACGACAAGCTCCTAGTGCAACGGAGGAAGTATGCTGTCGACAATTCCGAGACTCTTAGGGGGCGTGTTGAGCCAGTGCTTTCGGTATCGGCGGCCATAGAACCAATCGTCGACGAGGGTAAAAGGTAAGCATCGAATTGAGAACTACAGAAATTCCCGCAGCCTATTTTAGTCCCACCTGTCTAATTGGTCAAGTCTCCTCCAATGTGCGTCACGACCGTTGCTGTTAGTCAGGGCGGTTGAGGGTTACCTTATGCACCTATGGTCCATGGTAGCGATGCCGTCCAAATCGTAGCGATACTGCGGAATGCTCGGAAGGTAAAAAGCTACCTGATACAATCGATGAAGATGGTAGGGGACCGTTCAGGGTTTTCGATGGAGTTGGGTCGCTTATGGTCGTAATTGGCTAGGAAATAAATTCACAATGTTTTTCTTCGGATGGAAAGTGTGATGTGTCAAGGTAGCAGCCGATGTTCTTTCGTATGGCTTGGACCGGCTTTCCTGCACGGAAAAAAAGCGCAGAATACGTGCATTTGGAAGTCTAGTCTTGGAGGCGACCAAGTCGCCCCCACATTTGATGTGGATCGACTGCGCTTGCAATGCGATCACTGCGCGCCTTTCTGGCGGTACCGGCGTCTGACTCATCCCACGGTAGGGGCGCAGCAGAATTTTCCGAGCTCCTCGCATGAGGAGCTCATTATCTCACCCGAAACATGACTTCGGAAACATTTGTTCGCGCAACTCGACCACCACCTTCGATGCGGTAGTCCAAAAACAAACGTACCAGTAAAATATTGATAGTATCCGGTGGTTACTCACGTGAGGAACTCAACCGGTCAGAAAATATGGAGCCAAAAAGTGGTACCCCTACCGTGGGATTGCTCGTCTGCTAGACAGTCTGTGAAGCCAACGGTTGTCGCGTATGCTACTGTATATAACCAATACACGACCCTTATGGAAACACTGGCACAAGATTGATCCGTCCGAGTTTCCGTACTTCCGCGCATCGAAGTGTTCCCTTTTGTTTGAGATACCCTCCGGGAGAGCTGCTGTCATCGTCCAAACTATACTCTCCGTTGTTGGGCCGACTATCCGAGAGTTTCACTTGGGCCGTGAGATACGCCGTCATTAAGCCCTCACGCAAAACTCATGCCCTATGCGCGTGCCGGCTACATCGCGTTCGGTGCCATTTCGGGTGCGTCCTATTGCTGTCCCGCATCCCAAGACAACCTGCCGACAGACGTAACCACTCCCTTACACACGCACATCACCAAGGCTGCTCGCGGGTCGGGTCAACTTTCGCGGGTCAGGGCCGAGCAAGGGTGGCTCGACCCGGTGCGTGAGACTTTGAAAACCTCCTGACTCGACCCGACCCGACCCGACCCGACCTGTGTTTGAGCGGTATCTGACACGCGAACCGTCCCGTGTGTTTTGTGCTTGCCCTTGACTCTCAAGCTATCACAGACCGATGGTTGATTCCCCGTCGGAGTTTGAGCCTACAGACTTTTCCTACCTACACACGAGGACGGAGGATTCACCCCGAGACAACCCTCACGCCATGGTGAGCACTTCTGCTTTAGACGACTATTAACAGTACGGGGGAGCATAGTAATCAGGATCAAATTGGTAAAAATAGTGGAATATACGTTTTTTTTTTTGTCTATGTGATGGGTCCTGATAGCTATGGTCCCGTGTTCGTTTCTTCAAGGAGAGCGGTGGCGATGGCTGCTGCGGAACAAGTGCCGGTGACTCGGCGTCCAACTTTGCCCAACCTTTCCATCGGGTGTGCGCTGGTGATGCAGATCCTGGTTTTAAGAGTGACTATTGACTTGACGATGTTCGCCAAGCCTTAGCTGTGCTTGTGGCCAAAACTAACCATGGGGACCGCCGCGGTGGTGTGTGCTTGGATGATCCGCGTATTTTCAGGTGGTGTGGTCGAGAAGGCGCGATGATGTGTCCTTGGCGACATCCGTGTGGTCTACCCTGCGCTTCCTGGCAGCGCTTGTGGGAAGGATGGTATGGTTTCTGGCAGCGAATGCTACACCTCTCCTGGGCACCTACATGGCACTTGTGTTAACGGCCGTCATGATCTTGGCATCGACTGTTCATCTCGGGATCGACGAATGGGATGATGTTGAGCAGGTACTGGTGTAGGGAAATATCGATATTCGTCCTGTATTAATACATACCAGTATCGTATGTGATTCGTGATTTCGAGAATAATATAAGGGCGATTGGACAGAAGGAATGAAGCACGTTCGGATTTGTAGTGGTCCTCGTCTGTTCGATTCGTGACACTTGAAACAGCCAGTTGGACCGCTGTGTAAGCCTACAAACTCGCGGCGTACGGCGTTAGGGTTATATTTCGAGATGGACTGCACGTTGTCAATGGCTGTGATCAGGTCGTCACCTTGACTATGATTGTCGCGTTCGCCCACATGAATAGGGTGTTATCTGGCGTGTGGCGTCTAGCGAAGATGTGTTTAGACTAAACTCAGTGGATCTCAGACCGTTAACCGGTTCGACGGATACCTTAGCATGATTAAGAGTAGCTGACCTCACGACACCCATGGCCATGCTCACCAAGTAGGCAAAGCCCCACACCGTATCACATGCAGCCCCGCCTGTTGCGGTGGAGTATGCACCGCGTGTTTGGTTATTCCTCCAAGGCATGCGTACACTTCTGCCCATGTCCAAATATCATCCGATCATCGCTTGCCGTGGGCACCGCAGAACATGTCTGAGAAAACCGTCGCCCTCAAAGTTCCCACGCTTAGGTGACGGGTATCGGTGCCATCATCCCCGCCCGTGTCGTTTAGTCACCCTTCCTTGCTCAGTTTTGTTCGCGATACCACTTGTCGTGCCAGGATGGCATCGATTCTTCGGGGATCACGGGCGAGAAATCCGGGTCGACCGATGGTCAGGACGAGGTACGCATCTATTATGGGGAATGTGATGGGAAAGCTTTGAGCGCCTTTTAACACCATTCAACTACAATGGGGACCTGTAGTCGGGAGTGACACCTTAGCGTTAGTTGTTGACATTACCATACCCATGGTGGCCAAACAACAACTGCAACTTATCAAGTGTAGCTCAATGTACTGCAGTGTAGTATCATATGCATCGAACGTATATGGTTGCTTTTCAACATCCTGATTTAATCGCTTGGTGCAGATTGTATTCGATGTTTGCTGGTCGTGGGCGTATGCAGTGCATGGCGAAGCAGATTGTTGCTCTCAAATTTCCTGTTGTACCTCGTATGTCTGGCTGAAGAATACCGGTACCATCTGCGTTGTCCTTCTAATGCTTCCATTTCGTCGTTGTCACCGCTATGTATGTTATGTTCGTTTGCCGATGTTACTTGTAGGGCCAGGAGGGCAAGGACTCATCCGCCGGCGACGAGTCGGGGTCTTCTGAAGGTTCCGGAAAGGTATGAAGCGATGCTGATACTTTCCCTCAAAGTTCCTGCGCCCAGCTGACCGATAAAGGTGCCGTCATGCCTGTCCGTATCGTCATTTCAACGTGTTCCCTTATTTTTGTGAGGCATACCTCTTGTCGTGTGATACGTTGTGGCGTTGAGTGTATTCGGCCACCATGGATATCGTAATGTCAACAACTAATGCTAAGGTGTCACTCCCGTCTACAGGTCCCCATTGGAGTTGGACGGTGATAAAAGGCGCTCAAAGCTTTCCCATTACATTCCCATAATAGATGCGTACCTTGTCCTGCCCATTGGTCGACCCGGATTCCCCGTCCGCACCACGGGTCGATCTGGCTTCCTCGTCTGTGCTCCCCGAGGAATCCGTTGACCCGGATTCGTCGTCCAAGCCGCCCAAGGAATCCTTGGCGTCCTGGACAGGATTGGCGTCCTGGACAGGACGCCAAGGATTCCTTGGGCGGCACGGTCGACGAACCCGGGTCGACAGATTCCTCGGGGGGGACAGACGAGGAATCCGGATCGACCGGTGGTGCGGACGGGGAATCCGGGTCGACCGATGGACAGGACAAGGTACGCATCTATTATGGGAATGTAATGGGAAAGCTTTGAGCGCCTTTTATCACCATTCAACTCCAATGGGGACCTGTAGACGGGAGTGACACCTTAGCATTAGTTGTTGACATTACGATATCCATGGTGGCCGAATACGCCCAACGCCACAACGTATCACATTTAGCTCAATATTATGCAGTGGAGTATGCATCAAACGTATGGTTACTTTTCAAGAGCCTAATTCAATCACTCGGTGCAGATTTCATACGTACGGCATTTTCCTGTTGTGGGCGCTGCGGTACATGGGGAAGCGGATCGTTGCTCTCTATTTTTCTGTTGTACCTCGTATGTCTGGCTGAAGGATACCGGTACCATCTGCGTTACGCTTCTAATGCTTCCATTTCGTCGTTGTCACCGCTATGTATGTTATGTTCGTTTGCCGATGTTACTTGTAGGGCCAGGAGGGCAAGGACTCATCCGCCGGCGACGAGTCGGGGTCTTCTGGAGGTTCCGGAAAGGTATGAAGCGATGCTGATACTTTCCCTCAAAGTTCCTGCGCTTAGCTGATTGATTCGGGTGCCGTCATGCCTGCCCGTATCGTCATTTCAACGTGTTTCCTCATTTTTGTGCGGCATACCCCTTGTCGTACCAGGACGCCAAGGATTCCTTGGGTGGCAAAGACGACGAACCCGGGTCGACGGATTCCTCGGGGAGTAAGAACGACGCATCCGGGTCCGTCCATGGTCAGGACGAGGTACGCATCTAATATGAGTAACGTAATGGGGGAGCTCTGAGCGCCTTTTATCACCATCCAACTCCAATGGGCACCTGTAGTCGAGGATGACACCTTAGCATTAGTTGTTGATATCACGATACCCATGGTAGCCAAATACGCACAACACCATAACGTATCATATGTAGCTCAGTATGATGCAGTGGGTTATGCATCAAACGTATATTGTTGATTTTCAACATCCTGATGGAATCGCTTGGTGCAGATTGTATTCGATGTTTGCTGGTCGTCGGTGCTTGCAGTGCATGGCGAAGCCAATCGTCGTAAATGGTTGCTCAAATTGTTTACCTCGTACGACTGGTTGAAGGATGCCGGTACCATCAGCCTTGCCCTTCTGACGCTTCCACGTCGTCATTGCCACCCCTGTTTTGGTCCTGTTTGTTTGCGGATATCACTTGTCGTGCCAGGATGGCACCGGCTCGTCGGCCGATATCGACAGCGAATGTGGAACAAAGGGAGGTTTCGAGAAGGTACGAAATGGCACTGAGAATTTCACACCTGAAAGTTTCCACAACTGAGGTGACGGAAACTTTCAGGCGTGAAAATCTCAGGACCACTTCGTACCTTCCCGAAACCTCCCTTAGATCCAGATGATTCGCTGTCGATATCGGCCGACGAGCCGGTACCATCCTGGCACGACAAGTGGTATCCGTAAACAAACAGGACCAAAACAGGCGTGGCAACAACGAGGTGAGAGCGTCAGACAGGGCAAGGCTGGATGTACCGGTTCCCTTCGACTAGATGTACGAGGTAGACAATTTGAGAGCAACCATTGGCGACGATTGGTTGCGCCATGCACTCCATACGCCCACGACCAGCAAACATTGGATACAATCTGCACCAAGCGATTACAACTGAGGTGACGGATACTGTTCACGTCATGCTTGCCCGTTTCATATTTTCCACCTTGATTTGGTCTTGTTTTTGCGCGATATCACTTGTCGTGCCAGGATGGTAAGGATTCGTCCAGCGGCGCTGACAAAAAATCTGGGTCTAGCGAAGGCGACGGAAAGGTGCGAAACGACCCTGAGATTTGCCTCGTACGCTTAGCCGACGGATACCGGTGCCATCATCCATCATCCCCGCCCGTATCGCCTTGCCACCTAATGTGTCGTTTTTGTGCGCAATACCACTTGTCGTGCCAGGACGGCCCTGGTTTTTCGGGGGGCACGGACGACGATGGTCAGGACAAGGTACGCATCTATTATGAGGAATGTGATGGGGGAGGTTTGAGCGCCTGTTGACACCATCCAACTCCAATGGGGACCTGTAGTCGGGAGTGACATTTTGGCAGTAGTTGTTGAGCGTACCATACCCATGGTGGCCAAATACGCACAACACTGCAACTTATCAAGTGTAGCTCAATGCATTGCAGTGGAGTATGCATCAAACGTATGGTTGCTCCTCGACGGCCTGACTACATATCGGTGCAGATTGTATTCGATGTTTGCTGGTCGTGGGCGCTGCAGTACATGGAGAAGCAGATCGTTGCTCTCAAATTCCCTGTTGTACCTCGTATGTCTGGCTGAAGGATACTGGTACCATCTACGCTGCCCTTCTAATGCTCCCATCCCGTCGTTGCCAACTTCATGTGGTCGTGGTTATTGCGCGAGATATCACTTGTCGTGGCAGGCTGGCAAGGGCGCGTCTGGCGGTGAAGATGGCGAGTCTGGGTCTACAGAAATTGACGCAAAGGTACGAAACAGTAGTAAGAATTTCCAGGGTTCTTTACCGTGCGGTTTTTCCTATCGGTACGGACCGAACCGATAGGAAAAACCGCACCGTAAAGAACCCTGGAAATTCTTACTACTGTTTCGTACCTTTGCGTCGCTTCCCGTAGATCCAGACTTGCCATCTTCACCGCCAGACGCGCCCTTGCCAGCCTACCATGACAAGTGATCAACCGCACCGAACCGCACCGTAGGGTTTTTGCCCTCTTGAAAACCGCACCACACCGCGCCGTAGGTTTTGCGATACCGTAGAACCGCACCGAACCGCACCGTGGAGAAAACAATATAACTGAACCGCACCGTAGGGTTCACGAGATCTGATAACCGCACCGAACCGCACCGTAGCATTCCCGATTTCTGAAAACCGCACCGAACCGCACCGTAGGATGCATAAAAAAACCGAACCGCACCGTTGCATTTACGATTTCTGAAAACCGCACCGAACCGCACCGTAGGATTCCTGATTTCTGAAAATCAAACCGAACCGCACCGTAGGATGCATAAAAAAAACGAACCGCACCGTTGCATTCACGATTCCGGAAAACCGCACCAAACCGCACCGTAGGATTCCTGATTTCTGAAAAACCGCACCGAACCGCACCGTAGGATTCATGAAAAAACCGAACCGCACCGTAGGATTTACATTATCGGATAACCGCACCGAACGGCACCGTAATATTTCCGCTTTTTGAAAGCCGCACCGAACCGGACCGTAGGGTTTTCGGAAAAAAAGACGCACGGTGCACGGACGGTTAACCGTAAAGAACCCTGAGAATTCCCCTCAAAATTCCTACGCTTAGCTGACGGATACCGGTGCCACCACCCCCGCAAATATACGAAACGATGCTGAGTAACTGCGGTAGAAACACCTCTGCACTCGTTGCGCACCTACGACCACAGGGAACTTTGGTAGACAATTACACCTGTAGCATTTTATAATGGCATCACGACACCCATGGCCGCCAAGTATGGTACGCACAACACCACGTACAACGTATCAACAGTAAGTGGAATAGGCACCAACCGTTTGGTTGCTCCTCCCCGGCATAGATTTAATCACTTGGTGCAGATCTCATATACGAGCTGGTTCAGGCAGATCACCCCAATTTTCGTCAAGTCACGAATGCCGCATGCAATAGCAACTCCAATGTCATATATTTGGTACCATACTGACCGCCATAACCAGTGGAAGGTGACATCGCCAATATTTTGTTCAAGGACCTAGAACTGGCGCTACCGCCGAAAATGTGGCCCGACCAATCACAGGCCTCAAAGAGGTCAACAATAGTCAGGAGTTTCCGTAGGAAAATATTTTTTCCCCCAACTGTTTTTTCTGAACGAGCCGCTTCCAGGTGGTTTAAGGCATGTTTGTACAAAGTTTCACGCAAATATTCGAAGATCTGACTGCGTATGATCATAATAAGTCATATTTAACGCCCAAAATCGATTATATACTGAAACTAAGTAATTACGAGGCAACGCCTTTTTTGCACTTTTACCGCACAAAAGTCCAAATTTCCACGCCGTTTTGGGGGATAGGCCCTGAAGTTTGGCACACGTGTTTTATGCGCCCTACCCGAGCCTTTAACGAATGTTTTGTTTTTTTTCTCCGTCGGAAATTTTGGATCTCTTAAGATCGCTTAAGACCCAAATATCCCAAAAACAAATACAAAACAAACAATAACTGGCGGGAAAAAAAACAAACAAATCGTTAACAGCTCGGATAGGGCGCATAGAACCCGTGTGTGACAAATTTCAGGGTCATCTCCAAAAAACGGCGTGGACATTGACTACTGAACACATTTTGGGCGGTATGCTTGAACCAGCCTGTAAATGTACGCGGTTGTGATTTGTTGCCGCAGGCGCTGCAGCACATGGCGAAAACAAAAAACGCTGTCTTCAAGCTCCTACGCCCAGCCAACTGATACCGGTGCCGCACTGTACCCACCCCCGCCCGTAAGGCCGTTGACACCCTCATTTCGATCATGTTCGTGCACTGCATCACTGGCCGCGCCAGGATGGCAAGGATTCGTCGCCCGGTGCCGACGGGGAGTCTGGATCGTCCAGCACCGACGGGGAATCTGGGTCGTCCAGTACCGACGGAAAGTCTGGGTCGTCCGGTACCGACGGGACGTCTGGGTCGTCCGGCGGGAAGGGCGAGGTACGAAAATAGTCCGAGAAATGTGATTGGGGAACTTGGAGCTACTTACAATAACACCCAACTACAGTAGTACTGTGGTATCGCGTCTACTTCATGTGTTTGATGTTCGCATTGCTCGTATCGTACAGTAGCTAGCAGCACCAGACGATGTAGCCGTTGTTATTATAGTCGGTCAACATCTTACAGGGGCGTTTCCGTAGTGAAACATTTCCCCCCCCGATTTTTTTTCTGAACGAGCCGCTTCCAGGTGGTCCAAGGCATGTTTGTACAAAGTTTCATGCAAGTATTCGAAGATCTGATTGCGTATGATCATATTGAGTCATATTTTTAACGCTCAAATCGATTATATACTGAAACTAAGTAATTTCTAGGCAACGCCTATTTTTGCACTTTTACCGCACAAAAGTCCAGATATCCACGCCGTTTTTTTGGGGATAGACCCTGAAATTTGTCACACGTTTTTTATGCGCCCTACCCGAGCCTTTAAATAATGTTTTTTTTTGTTTTGTCGCCGGAAATTTTGGATCTCTTAAGATCGCTTACCTGGTAAGACCCAAATTTCCCCAAAACATACAAAACAAACAATAACTGGCGGAAAAAAAAAAACATTCGTTAACGGCTCGGATAGAGCGCATAAAACACGTGTGCGAAATTTCAGGGTATATCTCCAAAAAACGGCGTGGACTTGGCTACTGAATAATTTTTGGGCGGTATGCTTGAACCAGCCTGTATACGTATACGATTGGCATTTGCCGCGGGCGCTGCAGCACACGACGAAAATAAAACGCCGCCCTCAAGCTCCTACGCCCAGCAAACTGATACTGGTGCCGCACTGCAGCAACCCCCGCCCGTAAGGCCGTTGACACCCTCATTTCGATCATGTGTGTGCACTGCATCACTGGCCGCGCCAGGATGGCAAGGATTCGTCGTCCGGTACCGACGGGAAGTCTGGATCGTCCGGTTCCGACGGGAAGTCTGGAGCGTCCGGTACCGACGGGAAGTCTGGAGCGTCCGGTACCGACGGGAAGTCTGGAGCGTCCGGTACCGACGGGAAGTCTGGAGCGTCCGGTACCGACGGGAAGTCTGGGTCGCCCGGTGGGAAGGGCAAGGTACGAAAATAGTCCGAGAAATGTGATTGGGGTTGGAGCTACTTGCATTAGCACCCAACTACAGCAGTACCGTGGGGAACTGTGGTATCGCGTCTACTTCATGTGTTTGATGTTTGCATTTCTTGTAACGTACAGTAGCTACTGTAGCAGCACCAGACGATGTACCTGTTGTTATTATAGTCGCTCAACATCGTACTGGGGCACTGTTTGGTGGGTGTTGTTGCCTTCCACCCCCCCCCCCCCCCCCCCCCTCTCGTTCATACGACTACGGCCGTGCACGACATGAGTACAGCCCCCCCCCCTCGCTCTCTCTTCCATTGAACAACGTAAGGAACGTCCGCGTTTTGTTGCACACCACCGCAGCAAGCTGCATAGAGTAGTCAACCAGGTGTGCGTGGTTGTGTTCAAGTAGTGATTGATTGGGGCGGTCGCTCTTGATCCGGTGGTGGGTGGCAAACAACGTAGGAGCGACTGCGCGCGTACCTTTCAGTGAAAAGGGTCCCCAGGCGAAGCAATGCGCACTCGTTCGGTTTTATTTGTCGCTCCTCTCTCTTTCTTGTTTCTGCAGGACGGGTCAGGCGAAACCCCTCCGGAGGAGGACTCAAAACGAACGTGAGAGAAAATAGCCACGGGCGCTTTTCTGCATGTCGTCTCTCCCGTACCTTTTAGGGAGGATTTAGGCGATGTTGAGAGTATACCAGACACGTGTTAACTAGGTGATACCGTCTGGTCGTCGCGGTAGACGCTCCTTGTTGGCGGTGTTTGATTATATTAATAGATGACGTCTACGCACTGTCATGGTTTCGACCTCAAGCGCGAGGAGTCTTTCTGAGGACGTAGGTTTAAGCGGTCATCAACATGCGTTTCTCTGACGAATTGTCCAAGCGTGACCGTGATTCCCAGCAGCGCGCGAGCGACACTATGGCCAACGCTCCTGACTCTTTGTTCGCTTGCCACCGTTCCATCCCAATGCTGCGCCCGTGTAACCATGCGAGGTAGTGGGCTGAAAAACTCGAACGCCCAGTGCGCCACCAATGTCTCTCTGCAGCTGCTGCGGAGCATCTCCGTAATCGGCAACGCCGTGAAGAACGTCGTGAAGAAACTCATCGAGCCGGACAAGTGTAAGTCTACAAAAGGAGATATTTCCCCCCTCAAAATAATGGAAGCATGACCGTTTTTTGCCCCGCCCATTTAGCTTTGAACGGGAGCACTGAACCTAACGGTAGGTATACAGGACTCCCAAGGACGTCAATCACGCTCATGCACCAGCAAGTAGTGCCGAGGTCTGCTGCTGCTGCTGCTGCTGCTGCTGCTATTGCTGCTTCCGCTGCTGCTGTTGCTGCTGCTGCTTGCTCGTCTGTACCTATCACACACAGTAGCTGCTTGCGCGAATGCGGGCGCTCGTTTTTCTCAGCTGCGTGCTGCATCAAATGTGCTTGCTACGGCAGCAGAGGGGAAGTGCTAGTAGAGTTTCCATGGTTACGTCCGCAACCGCGACAGCACCGACAGCTGTTAGTCTCGGTGTCGAGCCTGGGAGATTCCGTAAGTCGCTGTGACGTCGGGCGGCCCTTTCGCGGTATAATCTCTCTCTGATCTCTTGCTCGCGCCCCAATAGCTCTTGCTCGCGCCCCAATAGTCGTCTAATCTGCCTCTTCCTTGCATTTTTCTCGTTTCGCCTGGGTTTGAAGCGAGCACACCGCACCCGCCGCGCGAGGAGAAGAAAACCCTGGCCTTTGGAATAGGAACTCTGTTCCAGGTCAGAATGAGATCGGATGCCTACGCATCACTTTTTTTGTCGGTGGAAAACCGCGGGATAGTGCGTCGCAGGCGTATAGTACTGTGTCGCTAACCACTCTGCGCGCCTCAACGACGACTTTCAGTCTGTCTGTTCGTCTCTATTTGCATTGGCTGTTGCAGTATCTGTAGAAAGGTAGACCTGGTCGGGCGTTGAAAGAGCAGGGCACGCCGATCGGGATATAGATTTGATTTTTTTTACCATCAGCCGTTCTGGGACGCTTGCGAGCACGTACTGCGTTAGCCATGCGTGTTTGATGGCCCTTTTTATTGTCCAAACCATGATTTGTTCCCGTGGCGCTATCGCGTTTATTTTACCAGGACATGGACGAAGCACCGGATGGAGGCGTCTGCGAGGTCAACGAGGCTGTCATCGGGGCTATGAACGATTCGACATACGTGAGAAACCAAGCGTGACCAGATGCTCCCATATTTGTTTATTTGGTAACAACGGCCAGGAACAGGGGCAGCTAGGAAACATGTTCGAACCCTGTCATAGGCGAATGGTTGCTTGTAGCAGTTGACAAGACGCCGGACGAGCCGTCGCTGCGAAACACGAAGCGTTCGGACACTCTTGCTGCCCGGAGATGTGGAAACGCTGCCTCAAAACGCTTTGCTGTGGTGGTGCCTCTTCAATGCACTAATACTCGCGCTCCGAAGGTCCGAGTTGCGCAAGCTGTGCGATATGTCGTGTAGCATCGGTATGGAGAGGTGGACCCTACGCTGTTCGTCCCTGAATATATATATATATTATATATTATATATATATACCCGCGACACGTTCTACGGTAGAGATGGGCCGTTTTTTTCTGAGGGTCCTCATATGAGGAGCTTAAATCCACCCAAAAAACTGATTTAAAAAAAAAGAGTGCATCCGATGGCCTGGGTATACGCAAAGCATATTTCACAAACAAAAAGGACGACGTTCTGACGACATGGGTTAAGGATCACCGTCGTTCACAAAAAAAATCAGCGAAAAAATGCTACCTCTATCGCAGCACGCGTCCCGCCTGTGATTTCTGCAACTAGCGTGCGCGTTGTGGCGACATCGCTTGGTAAAAGTACGAACGTAAGTCGCAACAGAACCAGTGTTTCTCCTCTATACCGCCTCACGATCCGTTGGTGATGTGCCCCCAACTCGTGTGTTTGCTTTCTGGACCCTTTCGAGAGCAGTTCACCGTCGGCGTGCAAGCGGACGCGGCTGAGATTCTTGGTTTCTTCCTGGGCAACCTGGGCAACGGCATCGGGGGGACTGAGGTGAGAGCGATGTTGGAGCAACGCTTGGACCATCTGTAAGAGGTAGATTTAGCCATGGGCGGTTGGAAACTTCGTGACCCGCAAGACCAGCAGATGTTGGTGTGGTTGCTCTTCCGCTCTAGCGGTCGCCTTATTGCATGTCGTTCTCACGTATGATGAACAGTGCCCTTGTAAGGGTGGCGCCTTACTTTATGAGCGCCTCGCTGCGGAGCTCAACATCCCACCCGAGAAAACGACTACGAATAGGTTTTGTTCACGCAACTCGACCAACATTTATACTAGTAATAGTATGCGCTACTACGTTGTCCTAAAGAAAATATACCGGTAAAAATCATCACACTAGCCGGTAGTTGCTCACTTGAGGAGCCCAACCGATCCCAGTGACAGTCCCAGTGACAAAACATTGCCTCAGAAGGCAAAAACTAACCTACAACCCTTAACCCTCCCCGTGGAATGAGTCGGCTATCAGGGATTCGATCGCATCGCCACCTGCCTGGCCTATGCTACGCGGTGGGTGAAGCGGTACGTACCGGAACGCTCCTTGTGAGAGTTGCGATCGGTGCTCACTTGGTTATCAACTCGCTCGCTCTGCCGGCGATTGTAAACTTGACAGGGCAAAGGCATCCAAATGGCGGTGGAAGCAGTGACGGGCAAGATGGACATTCGTTACGAGTGCACTTGTGGGAGGGTGAGTTACGTGAATTGCTATTGTAGAAGACTGGTGCTACGGGTAGGAGAGACACACCTTTAGGTCCTTCTTTTTCAGCCGCCTCTGAGCCACTCGTCGAGTGACTGTCCTCTTTTTTCCCCCGATTATTTTGAACCTAATTGATTTCACGATACGCAACACCATTGGATTGCTCGATATTCTGCGATCTGCGCCAACACAAAATATATTGAAAAGTGGAAGATTGTTAGAGATTGGGAACCGATCCAAGAATAATCTGCTGTTTGTTGTTCTAGAGAGAATTAGGCGTTTGGTTCATATTCGTGGCTAAAAGAACAGCAACGAGGCACTGTTTGGCTGATCGTGGCAGTTGGAATACCAAGTGGTTATAGCACGGAACAGTGCTGGCAGACTGGTAGAACACGCGAACAGACAGGGCTGGTGCTTTTGTAGCTGGCCAGCGGTTGCTGGGCTAGGTATTTCGTGATTTTTGAGGCAGTACCGAGCCACTCTCGCCCGAGTGACGCAAACACCGGAGTCATGCTACGATAGAGGTGCTACCTCATTTTTTTCTGGACCTCCTCGCTTGAGGCGCTCGATAGTACAGTAGCCCAGAAACTAACTTTACAGAATACGGAAAGTGCGACCCGATGTTCCGTCCGATGGCCTTGGTTCACAACGGATAATATTTGCCAAACAAGAATGACATTCCGACCAGATGGGGTTAAGGCCCCGTTGCTCGGAAAATAATTTAACCAAAAAGTGCTCGTACTACCTCTATCTCGTGGCAAGGGTTCACGGTAGTAGTGAAAGTGGGGGTATATGGTATATATGGTATATACCCCCCATGGTGGTATATAGTATATCCTCGCCTACTGTAGCACCGGTGAGGGCGCGGGCGGGGGAGGGGGTCGGCCTCTTTTCTTTGTGCTCGTGAGCCTCCAAGATGTTTCGCCTTTGCCTCGAACACTCAAGACATATTAGGTACAAAGTAGTGATACTAATAGCTGAGGGTCACGGAAGTTGAACCTGCGCATTTTGGTTCGGTTTCTGACTGGTTTGCGGGTACAATTCGTTCCAATACGTGAAAGAGCTCCCGGTTCAATCTAGAGGTCGCGCAAGAGCGGAACGACGACGACAACACTCATCCAGACATTGGCGTGCATCGAAATCCTGTCACGGAACGAGCAAGGCCAACTTATAAGGGGTGGCGCAGGGTGGCGGCTTATTATTTTCTGAGCTCTTCACATGAGGAGCTCAATGTCTCATCACCGTAAAGGGGTTAGGCGGCACCCCTAGAAGGTTATTCGCGCAACCCGACCAACGTTTCAAAGCGCTACGACATAGCCCTAAACTAAATACAGTATACTAGTAAAAGTATCGACTTATCCCACGGTAGAAGGGGGTGTCACTCGAATATAGTATAGGCTTAATATATTCTGACTAGTTGAGCTTCTTAAGTGAGTAACTACCGGTTATAATGATATGTTTTGCTGGTATATTTTGTTTTAGGATTACTGGTATGTGTAGGTCCCACAAACGTTGGTCGGGTTGAACGAGAAACCTTCTTCGAAGTCATGATCCGGGTGACTTACTAACAGTATTGAGCTCCTCATGTGAGTAGCTCAGCAAATAAGCCGCCACCCCTATAAGGTGGCATTGCTCCAAAATCATGTTATCCGATGGCTGCTCAGTTTAGGAGCTTAACCCTGCCGTGGTATAAGCCACCGCGTGCGTACATAGTAATTCCCTTTCTGCGTTAAATGGCGTTGAGTCTCAATAGCACCAGTGGGATGTTCCCATCCGGCGTGTTGTCTTTCATGCAGCGCAATGTACTGGTAGCTAATTCAGTGTGATGGTTGCCGCCTACCTGTGTGTTTGTTTTGCTTGCTGCAGGAAACGCAATCTCCGGACGAGTTTGTCGTTCTTCCTGTACCAATGCAGAAGCTGCCAGCCATAGGCACCGCAGGGGGACCTGGCAAGGGACAAGGGGGTAAGAGCGCGGGAGGCCGAGGCGGAGGAGGAGGAGGAGGAGGAGGAGGAGTAGGAGGAAGAGCAGGAGGAGAAGGAGGAGAAGGGGCAGAAAAAAGAGCACCAAGAGGAGCAGAAATCATACGACAGTTGGGCGTCGGCCGGAGGTAGATATTAGGGAGAAGGTCCCCTTGCATGAGTGTCGAAGGCGGCAGTAGCAGGAGAAGGGGGAGCAGCAGCAGCAGGGGGACGAGGAGCACGAACGATGAGGAGGAGGTAGGAGGGGGGTAGGAGGAGGAAGAGGAAGAGGAGAAGAAGGAGGAGGAGGAGGAAGAGGAGGAGGCCGAGGAGGAAGAAGAGAAGGAGGAGGAGGAGGAGAAGAAGCAGGAAGAGCAACACCAGCAGATGTTATACGACAGTTGGGCGTCGGCCAGAGGCGGAGATTAGGCATATGGATTTTTCAATCCTTTCGAAGGCAGCAGCAGCGACAGTAGCAAGAGGAGAAGCAGCAACGGGAAGGCGGACGAGGAGGAAGAGCAAGAGGAGGAGGAGGAGGAGGAGGCGGGGGGGGGGGGGGG
>MEHQ01003318.1:0-10261 GCA_008828725.1 Saccharina japonica | reverse complement strand
AACCAACCATGTTTCTTTTTGCCTGCCGCTCCGCAGTCTGTAGCCGACGGAAGGCGAAGGTCGACGATGCTGGGCAGCTGCCCCGACCAGCTGCTTCTACAGCTAGGGCGCTTCGCCGCGACCCCTGAGTAAGTTCCGTGCCTATCGAAACGCACGCTACAGGGCGACATAAGAGCGTGGTTTTCGTTTTCGGCACGTGTGGCAGGGCGGAGTCAATACCTCCGCTACCCTTGGACCAAGATTGATGCGCTGTAGCGTTGGGTGCATGAAACTGCCGCCGGGTTGGTACCATCGAAAGTTTGCATATCGGCACTGCATCGTAGCTGCTATTGGCACCTCGCAGAGTCTTCAGGCTAGAACGGCATAGACGTGATCGGGTCCTGTGTTGCTGTGTTGTCCATGTCGTGCATGCGCTCTAGCAATGAATGTGGTAGTAGTACTGTAGTATTGTTTCAGGCTCACAGCTGTGAGGAGGCGGAGTGACCACTCGAAGCGCCTTTTCGGGCCAGCAATATCATACAATACTCATACTGAAAACAAGTTTTCGGCGTGTTTGGGCTAAGTTTTGGTCTGCGGTTTTTGCAGGCGAGATTGCATGTTTCGAAAACGAACAAAACCGCATTCACGTTTTTGACCATTTTGGGCATGTTACTTACATTATGCATGTGCACCGTACGTGATCTGACATACCAGGTATATACTAGCCTTCTGTTTTGGCCTCTTTTTTTAAAAATTGCTTCAAGGTTGCAGAATTGGAAGCAACGAGTTCGTCGGCCGCTGCGAGTCGGTGCATCGCACCCGATAGCATATCGTCAATTTCAGACCACGCAGAGTGCACAGAGTCACAGTTTGAGGTGTGGTGTTCGATACCTTCCGGTTTGTGCACCGGTTCGGAGTCCTATTCCGGTTCGTTCAAAGTCGTATTGTGACCCGATCGACGCGCACCGTCCGTCGTTGTTGCCGCCTACCATCTAGTGGACGGCAAAAGCTGTCGTACAAGGTCGACATTCCTCCCGTTCTCGACGCCGGCCCGTTCACCGAAGTTGGACAGCAATTTGGAGGTAAGCAATCCTGTGCTCCATGCTCACTGTTCGTACGTATATAGTGCCTATATTTGTATACTATACTATTGCACCCGTCGAACAATCACTGGGCACCTTGGGTGACCTTACCCAACCTTGCCATGTGCGGTGCGCACGTAACCGGCTTCGTATGATGGGGTTTGTACCGACGCAAATGCGAGCTGCTAACTGCGGAAACGTGCATTTCCGAGTCGAAACGAGTGTGTAAGGCTAGTCTATTCGAGGTGCTTCTGCCTCTCTAGTTGGTGCGACTGGCCGCTAGCGCGTACTGGCAACACTAAAACACGCAGGCATGGGAGGTTTTTGGAGGACTGCGCCTTGGCTATTCAAGAAAGCGGTCGTTTTCCCAACACGATCGCCAACTGCACCCACGCCGGGACCAAAATGGCGAACAGGCGTATGCTTGGTGCAGTAGCGCTATGCATGACATGAGGACATCCGCCGCCTTCTTGACCTATCGCCATCTCTACTGCACGCATTTGCATGTTTTTTTGCTCTTACGCGCTGGGCCCAACATATGTACCGTTGCGCTGCTCCCAACTCCAACCGCGCTTTCACCACAGAACCCATCCTCTACGATCTCAAAGCGGTTATCCATCACCTTGGCACCGCGTACGGCGGCCACTACATCGCCTTTGTCCGGAGCACCACAGGCCAGTGGTATCGTTTTAACGATGCCAAAGTGACTCCAGTCACAGAGGCTCACGTGTTATCAAGCGGGGCGTACCTTCTGTCCTACGCCAAGCGGCACGGGGCGGGCGCCCCTTAGTCGTCGCGGTGCATGCGTCGGCGAGGGATAGCAGCAGTGTGGTGCGTCTCGACTCGCCCATTGGATGTAACGTTAGTGTGCGGCCAAGCGACACAGTGTGGTGCGTCTCGACTCACCCATTGGATGTAACGTTAGTGTGCGGCCAAGCGACAAACGTTGCTCTGCAACCCGGGCAGTGTCGATCGACTATAGAGTGTTTTTCGTTTCTTTGCTGCACGGAATGGAGAATAGACCAAGTGGTGCGTATTCTGAGTTTCTGACGGCCTGGATTATTGGCGAATGCTAAATACACGGGCTGGCAGCAGACAGCCGCGTACGCATCCGTGTCGGCCGATTCAGCGTGCATGGTCTGTCCGACGCTGCTTGGTATATTTCGGGGGGGGGGTACATGTTTATATACAGGTCTACGAAGACCACTGAGGCGGGGTAGCGCATGGGAGGAATAGTACATACAACCTCGGACGAGCTATGGTGTGAAAAGCAGCTGGGGATGGTGGCCTATGGGACATCCTCGGACGTGCTATTACAGCAGTGTATACAGTTGGGGCTATACTCCCGGTGCGTATTTGGCGTTTTGGCTGCCTCAGTGTCAGCGCCAAGTCGGGAAAGTTTATGTTGGGCGCGGAAGCTGTCTCTGCTCCACGTAGGAGGGGGAGCTTGGCGAATGAAGGGACTCGCATGGAACGGGTGTTGGACAGCCTCGGACAAGCTTCCACGTGATATACCGTTAGGGGACGGTAGCATTTGATATTTTCTCGGACACGCTATCACGTGATAAATGGTTGAGGCTAGAGTTCCATCCGTTGTTGGCGTTTTTTATCGGTTGAACGTCAGAAGCGACAAGTCGGGGAGGGATAGTTTCATATTTTGTGGCGGGAGTTGTCTTGCTCCGCCAGGGGAAAAATCTTGTCAGGGGAAGGGAATCACATGGGACGAGCATTAGACAGCCTCGGACAAGCTGCTGCGTGATATACAGTTGGGGATGATGGTCTGTGGGGCATCCTCGGACGCGCTATCACGTAGCAGGCAGGCATTATATAGTTGGGGCCGAAGTCCGATGCGCATTTGACGTCTAGCCATTATGCGTCAGCGACAAGCTGGGCCCAGGGGGAGCGGGGGGTGTTCATTTTGTAGCGGGGGTTGTCTTGATCCACCCTAGGGGAGGAGCTTACAACATGAACGGACTTGCGCGCGATGTTTGTGGGGGCGTTTTGCTGGCGTAAGGTTGTGAAGATGTGCTTCAAGTCCCCTGCCCTTCCTTCGACAGGCAACCTGCAGCGCTTGCTGCTCGATAGAAAGGAGTACGTTCGTGTGCCATGGCAAGCCCGTGTTTGATATCTATTGCTGAAGACGCTGCTGCGTTTACCTCTCACAGCATGATACGTATGGTTTTGTTTTGTCAAGAAATGTTGGCTCTAAGGGGCGAGTCAGTAGAAACACTGCGCTGTGAAAAAATGAGTGCGCTTCAGGGAACATATGTAAGTTTGTCGCCACAGATGGTCGGTGCATAACCTAAGGGGGGCCCTTGGCACCACGCGCAGATAATTCACTGGTCGCCAGTTTGAATAAAGTTTTACTTTGATTCACCTGAACCCCTGTTTTGTGCGCGTGTGGGAAGGTACGTACGCTGCCCGGCTTGCGCGTGACCACCACTGTTGCCCGGCTGTGTGTCCATGTCGGTCGACGTTTTCCTTCAGTCCGGAGTAGAGAAGAGATCAACAGACGCATAACAAGAGGGTCCACCTACATGCTACGGGTAAGAGAGCCCACCTACCGTTTCTGAGCCTTGTCGCGTGACAAGCGGTATACCTCACCCAAACACCTGGATGCATGCTATCTTAAGGTAGAGGTGATGCACCATGCTTTTTCTGAGGGCGGTCACTTGAGGAGCTCTATACCTGCAGTAGCCTGCACACTGATTTTGGAGGAAAATAAAAATGCCACCCGATGGACAATACGATGGCCTACAGTAATACACCACACAATATTGCTACGTACACAGGAATGAAATTCCGAAGATTTTGGGTTAATAAGCCCTTAAGAACTGGTCCCCCGTTTTTAGGGACAAATTACTTGAAATTTGTGTGGGGGTTTATTTTTGAGTTCTGAATGGGTTAAGTAGGCCCCGTCACATTCAGAAAATATTTCAGCCAAAAAGTGCTACCTCTATCGGAGCAAGTAAGTGTCGCTGGTTAAGTCGAGGAGTCCCGCCGATCGTGAATAGTTTGGCAAAAAAAAATCTACGTATGCCACTCTCGTGGTACACACGCATCAACACCTTGGGGTCAACCCGTTGGGTGCATAAATTGTGAGCTTTAAGTTTTGAACAGCCTGAGATGATGCTGTTTGTTGGCGAATGTCGAATTCACATATAAAATATAATGTAGACAACACGCTGGATGGTAGCCACGCACCCGTCCGTGTAAGTAAGTACGCTTACTCTCGCCTTGCAGAGGGTCCATCTGACTCTTCTTGTCTAATTTTGAGTCTTTCGAAGGAAAAAACGTCGGACAAAAAAAATGACGAATACGGTTAGAACATCAGTTAGTCACACGAAACAACGCGACGGGCTGGTGTGTATGTTGTGTTGCTGGTGTGTATGTTGTGTTGAGAAGGTTCCTTGTTTTCGAGTATCCGTACCTATTTTTGCTACCCTGAACGGTACGCGCTGAGGATTCTTTTTCCTGAGCCCACATGGCGCGGGGCACATAGTTTGGCTCAAGCAACCACGCCACTCGTTAAAGCTGTATAAGTATATTATTTATGCTATGATCTCGACCACGGAATGGGGGCGGGGAGGGGGGGACGAGGGGGGGGCGCAGTGAAGGGGGAGGGGGTACCGCAATACACCGGAGTTGGGCTTTCCACACCGCACATCGTCTCGGGGGATCACCAAGTCCGTCCCCGATTTGTTGGAATTGTGTCATCGATATACGGAAGGCAATCTGACCCGACAATGGCACCGTATTCCCGGGTGCCGCTGGCTTAATGGATCCCAGCCCCCAGACAGTAAGGTGTGCACACCTGGAGTTGGGGGTTATACACATTGGGGAGCGGTATCGTCCGGGGAGTCACCGTTTCCGTTCAAGATTCGTTGGGGTAACCGTTGTAGATGTAGGGAAGGATTTGTGATCGGGAAATGGAACTTTCTTCCTCCACAGGTGGTTGCGACGGGACCGTGACAATATGATGAGGGTTGCTTTATTTACCACTTATTCTAGAAAAATGGTTGATACACACTACGTACTACTGTAACAGTAAACAAACTAACTAACCCCAACTCTGACCCTAACCCTAAGCCAATCAGACCAACCCTAACTCTGACCCTGACCCTAACCTCTACTGGAAATTATTAATAGTGTTAATATTAATAGCAGGCGATGTTGTTCTCGCCGAGGGGCGAATCTCGCTACGCGCCCACGGCACGGCCTCCCAATTCCCACAGCCCCCCCCCGCGATTGGTGGCGTGCCCGAAAAAAATATGGGACTGGGAAGAGGCTACGGTTGAAAGCCATTTTCCTTTTAGAGGGGATTAAGCTTCTCGTCGTGGTGGGGTGCGTACGTATACAGGCTTACATTATGTATGTGTGATGATGTGGCTGTTCTGTTTTGGCAAGGTCTGTATGTTCGTGTGTCTGTATTAAATAAAATTATTATAAATACGTCAGCTGTGAGTTCAACCGAATGAATAGTAGATACTCAACTTTGCGAGCTGCGTAGAAATTTTGTTCTATGTGTTATTTGTGGTATTGGTGTAGGTTTCGTGATGTACTAGGGGCCTGGTAGTTACTACTCGATTTTATAATAAGCCGTTCGCGCGTGCTATGTGTTTATTCCTCGTTAAGGATATGGTTCAGTGACTCCCCTGGATACTACCCGGGTCAGCAGGACAATGTAACAAGGGTATCCCATGATCATTCTGCGCACTGATACTATATAACCCGAATAGAGGAGACAAGTATGATATTTGGTAAAGTAATCGAGTACATCTATATCACAAAATGTGTTGTTAGACGAGGATGGGGACGGGGAAACAGGGACGGGGGATAGGGGGATAGGGGGGTAGGGGGTATGGGGGGGGGGGGGGGGGGGGGGGGGGGGGGGGGGGGGGGGGGGGGGGGGGGGGGGGGGGCGTACTTATTTGTTGCTTGTCTTAGTCATTTGACCATTGATCACGCATCCCTTTCGAGACGGAGCAGGGGGGGGTTATGTATGGTCGTGTTAGTGTAATCACAGGTCCTTAACCGTCCTGTCTTGCCCTCGCACAGTGTACGAGGCATTTGTGGGGGTGGGGAGGCGTAAATATTTTGTTGTTTTTTGATTAACGTGTTTTCATTTCTTGTTAAATGCTTTAGAAGTCTCTCAGTGGTTTAACCTATGTTGTGATTGGTCTGTATGAAGTTATTAGTTTTTAATTAGCGCCAGTCTTCACCTTGTTTTGATAGTGTTTTTTATCGGGGGGAAATGAGCATTCTGCTGCTTTTGTGAGTGTTTCAGCGCTTTGCGTGATCGTGTATGCCCGAGGTTGGTATTCGATCATGGTCGACTCGGTGGGCACCTAAATCAAACCTGAAGGTCCTTGAAACCATAGCGTTCCACGAATATAAATTACGTCAGCTGAGATGTGGTATACCAATTAAATATTAGGCATACTTAGAACTTTTGCGAGTGTGGTAGAAGTGTTTTTCTATGGTTAGTTACTACTTGATATAGAATAGTCACGTTCCACACATGCCATGTGTTATTCCTTATTATTAGTGGAGGACGGTATAAATATGATATTTAGGCAGGCGATTCGCACGGGCGTGCACAATCGTCCAAATCGGCGGGCAAGTCGTTACATCGATATATCCATGCAAGTAAATGTCGTCTTCCTGTTAGAGTTTTTTTAGACGCAGGATGCGCGTGGGGGAGGGGGGGGGGACGGGGGCACATGCGGCGGGGAGGTGGGCGAAATAGAGCCAACACTGGGGATGATAGGACGAGGCGCTGGCAAGAGAGAGAGGGCGATATGTATTGCGCTCTGTGGTTTTGTTTACATCACCGCGTTCTCTTGTAGAAGTCGTTACTCCGATATTTGTTGGGTGGGAGAAAGATCTTAGTAGTTGTTGTTTTATATATAAACGTTTTAAGTCTTGTTGTTGCTTAGTCGTTGATATGCTGTATTTTATCAAGAAATTGAAAGTGCTTCTTCGGGGAATGAGCTTCTGTTTGTATTTTCAGCTGTTGCTGTTGTGACGCCCAGGTTATATTTGGTATGGTTCGAGGTTGCACTTAAGTCAAACCTGGGGGTTCCTTGGAACCATGGCGTTCCCGAATTAAGGTGTATTGATGGTAAGTGTTTATGTTTTTTTAATGGAGTGGATGGTGGTATGATAGGGAAGGCCGGGGGGGGGTTGTTTGCTGCTTCGGGGAATGAGCTGTTGTTTTTATATTCAGCTGCTGTTATAATGCCAAGGTTATAGTTCTGTCTCTCGTGTCGCTTGAATCGTTGATTGCGAGAGCTCTGTACGTACGTACTCGTAGCACGGATCGATTTCCACCAACAAACTTGGCGTCTACAGAAGAAACAGGCTAGCTTTTGCTAAAGGGTAGTATATACATACGTGTTGCGTTGCCAACCGTCTCGAGCTGTGACCGCGGTCGCCGTGCTGCAGTGTGCTTTCTTGTGGTGTGTTTTGAATGCGGCGGGATTCCGTTTTCGTACACACTGGACTGGCCTACTGCACAATATGAGAGACCGCCTTGCCTGGAGGGGTTAGCTTGGAGTTTGAACTGAAGAAGTAAACGTGATACATCGTATATCGCACACAGTGGCGGTGCATAGTTTATGTACGCCCGTCCACTCGTGCGCCTGCATATCTACGTACCTACAGCAGTACCTGGTACGTGATCATCACGTTGATACTACAGATGGTGTATGAACGAGCCAAACAGCCCGTGGGAAGGACCTTCTCAACATCCCCCGGCCCCGAACAAAACACGCCATATTCATGTTTTTTCTATTTACGCCGCCTCGGGAGGCACCTCTTTCGCTTTTTTCAGCTTTTATGGAACAAAGTCTCTAAAGTACCGAGTCACGGCACGCATCTCGCTCCGGTCTAGGGTCCCAACCGTCCTCTCTCCTCCCCAAGCCACTCGCCACCCTGTAGCTTCTGTGGCGTAGAGCGAGTCGGTCGGCAGCTGTGAGGCAGGCAAAGGGGAGGTACTCTCGAGACAGGAAATATGGGACCCCCTGCGCACCTGAAGCCTAAGCACAAGGGAAAGGCCGTGCTCGCGGGCGGCATCTCGGGTGTCGTGGAGATTTGTATCACCTACCCGCTCGAGTATGTCAAGACCACTCGCCAGCTGAGCAAGGTGAGAGCTTTGTGCGAGGGTCCGTGCTGCTGGGAAGTTTTACCTCTCCGTTTCTCTCCCCGTCGTAGCAGAAGCGGATGGTCTGGGCTTCCATTCCAGTTTGGCCGACGTTTTTTATTGTGCGGCAATCAGAGCTCTCCAAAACGCTGGCGTACGACGTACCTGGTAGAGCAAAGACTGGTGTCCTAGGATAGTCCTGCCTCGTCCGTTCATATGGCTAGTCGGCACGAGTCGTCGCTCGTCTGCTCCGAATTGGCGTGGGCAGGAAGCGCGAAGGGCTAGAGAGTACGTTGGTGGTGGTGGTGTGCTTTGTCTTCCCCGTGTGCCATGATTCGAAAATGGAACAAGTCCCGTTTGTTTTACACCTTTTACTCCCCAGAATCCATCGGTTCCTGCAGGCTGCGCATACGTACACAACCCACAACCACTGCTGCTGCATCCCATTCTGTCATGAAATGCTGCCTGTGCTTGAGCAGCAGGTCAGCAATGGGCTCGTACGTACGAGTACTGCTGCTGAGGATATAGGTACGGCTGCTGTTGTAGAAGCAGACTATATATGCTGCGAAGCTTTCACTTCCCGAAACGCTCAGCATCTTTCCTATAGGCGCTGTTTGGCCGAACCTTTAGCTATGGTACTCGTAGCGTCTACGGCATCTACGAGTAACCTCGTAGCAGCTCGTATCAGCGTTGCCTCTACTATTAATAGACCATTAATAGTAACGTGCTACTCCTGTTAATACCGGTACTAAACAGCCACAGGGCAGTAGCACCACACTGGCAACTTCTGTCGTGCATACTGAACCGGACCGTACATACAGTTCGGTGATCCTTCCTTTTTGCCCTCGACTGGTACTGTTTGCTGCGTGCATTGGGATGGGAAAGGCAATTATGATACATACCATACGACCACACAGCAGCTCGTAGTCGTGCGTAAACATATGTGTCTAACGACGATGCATCCGTCACCGAGAAACGAGCACCGGTCACCGGGCACTCGACCGACTTGTCTGCTGCTGTATGCCAGTACATACATACGTAAAACATAAACCTGTCGATGAGGAGTGGGGAGGGCGTTAGCGTTGTTGTAGGTGGATTTCCTAATCACTTCCGATTAGTGTGTGACTCGCGGGCGTGCCGCCCTGGGACGTTTCAGCCCCAAATCTCGCGGTGTGTACGTGGGCATGGGTGTGTGTGTTTGTGTGTTCTTCACATTAAACCTTCCTTTCTACCCGTCGACATCAGACTATTACAGGGGCCATAGTAAATAGGGCCTACGTCACACACAAAAACCTGTATATTTACCTTTTTTTACTAACAAAATTTGGTCCTATTTACTCTAGGTCCTCCCTAATAGTGCAGATTACAGGGGAAACCGGCGATCTCCCGCGACACTAAAACCTACCCATAGGAACGTACAGCAGCAGTACGTTGTAATTTGCGGTGAAAGCAAGCGTCCGTCTATAACGTGGCGTCATTATAAAATGTTTGTTCGAAAAGCTCAGCTCGAGCACACTTCGTTTTTTTTTTGGTGTTTTGAAGAATTTCCCACAGCCACGTCATTCGATCTCGCCCCCTTGCCTTGCTTGGCACCTGATTTATTTGCCAGGTAAGATGTACGTACGAGTACATTCACACGTATCATACCCAGCAGCGGTCTTGGTTACCCACGGGTGGTAATGTCACATGCGTTCTGCGTATTTGTCAGGTACCAGGCACCTGGTATCATGCAAAGTGTGCTGTGTTGTAGGTATACTTCAGAGTATGCCCGACAGCAAGGCCACTATTTTTTAGTAGCAAAGACACCGCCCTTATTTGTGTTGCCGCGACAGTTAGTCCCCAGAAGTATCCACAACAAGATATATACCTGAAACAGCAGCAAGCAGCTATACATGTATAGCTGCAGTTGCCAGCAAGCGGCAGCAGCAGCACCCAGCAAGCAGCAAGCGGCAGCAAAGGCAGTCACAGAAGCAGCAGACACAACAGCACAAAGGCAGTCACAGAAGCAGCAGAAGCACCACGAGAAGCAGCATCAGCTGCAAGCAGCAGACAGGGC
>MEHQ01003543.1:0-37418 GCA_008828725.1 Saccharina japonica | reverse complement strand
ACAAGCGAGAAGTGCGCGCGCGTAAAAAGACAAAAACCCTGTAGTACACCTCCTGTCGCCAACGCGCAGGACTTGGCATCGTAAGATGTTTCTTGAGTGTGCTACATTCCTTCCGCCGTCACCGTCACAGATACATTGGATTCCTGCCGCCCGCAACCCGGCACGTTTTCCGTTCAAACATCTACCCGCGAAGAGGAGCGACCGGTGGGTTCGGCGCGACGATTAGCCGCGGGCAATCACTTTCAGCCCTGTCGCGCTAACCGTTGCAGGTGTGGTGTCGGGAGAGTACACCAGGAACGTATTTACGGTGTAGAGCTGACGCCATGAGGACATACGGCGTTTTGTATTTATTTGTGATGCTGCCGTACTGACGCCGGTGCTGACCTTGGTCGGAGGCGCTGAAGCTCTACGTGAAGTCCTAATTATGTTGCTATGCTGAGTGCGCGCGCGCCTTCGGCTGTTGTACGATGCAGGAACGGCATACATATTTTAGAAGCGCGTACTGTTTTTCATTGCGTGCTTGTGACCCGGCTATTACTTGCGAAGGTCGCCTGCTGCCCCGGGTTCCGTACCGCTTATCTCCCTCATCGAGCGTGGCAGCCCAGCGATATGCTCACGAGCAGACGCAAGTCATGCGCAAGTGCATGCAACTCAGTTCCGAAGAGAATGCATACTATTCCAAGTTATTTGAATAGCGCCACGAAGTTCGACGCTGATGTTTTCGTATCTGCATTGATACTTGCTGCTGACAGCCTCGCTGGCAACCTCCTCGATACTATTGTTACCTGATTATTCGGCAACTTGCTTTCTATCCTCGTTATTGTACCCACCCGTCGGATTATTTCCCGTAGATGAGTGCGCCGGCGCCGGCGTGGATAGGAAGACATCTTCCACCAGTACGCCAGATGCAACGGCAGCTTACACGCCGTGTTTACCGAGGGCAGACCCGTCGAGGAGCGAGTGAATAGGGGGGGTGCGGGGAGTGCGGGCAGCAGGGCACAGCAGCAGCAGTCTAGTGGTGCGCTCAACTCGGAGCGGTGGGGTGCGTCGACGGAGATTACACGACCAACTTTCCCAGCTTGGACTGCAGGGGGGAAAACGCGTTGTTGGGAGGGGTAGCTATGCGGCCAGGGATAACTGTCCTCGGCCAATGTGGCGTGCATCGCAGGGGGCGCAGAGTACGGAGCGGGGGGGGGGGGTTCTTCATGGCAGATGACGCTATCGACGGCCTCGATTCTAATGCGCTTAAGCGGGTTTTGCGTAATTCAGAGGGCGGGTTTTGATGGAACGATTTCACAGCGCCTGGACTCAGAATAAGCTTAAAGAAGCGGTTAAGAAGAGGCTGTGGAAGTGATTATTTTATTCGGGAGGTATGTGGGTGTGCAGGGAAGCCTCTATAGGCAAGTACCTGCCAGTGCAGATAAGGGTCAGCTCTAATAACCCGGTACGGTACCATGGTCGCGGGTTGCCATTCTGAAATATATACACTTGTCGCAAAGTGTAACTATTACCAACAGGAGGCGGCGGGGGGGCGGGCGAGGGCATGGTGGGATGGTAGGGTTTCGACTGTGAACGAGCGTGTCATAAGATAAAAGGGTGGAGCAAAAGGACAACGGCTGTAGTTCGTACCAGGTAGATGTTAAGCCTGAGGTAGAAACTAGAGTTGCACGACCCTTGATAGGGCTTTCATTCGATTTTTGTGGCTGCTTATGAGTGATCAAGGGTATATCTTATGCTGTGCGACGTATGGTGTCAATATCAAAAGCAATGGGGCTGTGCTGCATTCCCAACCCTTGAGCGAAAATATACATCATACTGAGGGTTCCTGATGGGTGACCGGTAATAAACGAATACTGCACCTACCGGGTGGCAACAAGCAAGAGTCCTAATTGCAAGACATCGTGGCGAAAAGGCCTTCTCTCTTACTGTTATTTCAGGTATATACATCCTGGTATATAGTATTTTCGAATTAATGTGCGTCACAATTCAATACCAACAATTGGCTAACATATCCAGGGAAGTAAATGAATATCTACGTACATCAATAAAAAAGGCGGATAACATACCAGGAACGTCACAAAATAAATACAAGGTTTCATAGAATGCACACAAGGAAAGCATGGAAAAATAGGTGAAATAATAGGCCAAGTAGAAAGTGAAAAAACACACCAGGTATGGTATACAACCACCAGATAAAGTTTCACGAGCAGGTACGTATTATGCTGTAGGTATAGTATGCTCAAGACGACAGTGAAAAATGCTGTAGGTATAGTATGCTCAAGACGACAGTGAAAAAGCATACCAGGTATATACAGTACAATGCATACTACTGTAGGTATAGTATGTTCAAGATGAAAGTGAAAATCATACCAGTACTAGTAGACTACTGCTCGCGGTTACGGGCATTACGCGTAGCCGCAGGCGGGCGTCAGCCCACCGCGGCCAAGCCCCCGTTGTATACAGCAGTAGTACGTATATACAAAGACAGAAAAAAAACACATGAAAAAAAAAAAGGTAAACGTACATGGGTGGCCTCGAACTCGGGACATGGAGGTTCAGAGGCTGCGGGGCTGGGGAACACCGGGATCACTTTTTTTTTCATCTTGGGGAACATACTAATAGCAAGTGAAATTTCCCCCGAGGGGGAAAAAGTGCCTCTCTACCGGCACTTTTTTAGTAGGGGGGCCTGGGAAAAAAAGAAAAAAAAGAGAGAGAAAGATACTAATAGCAAGTGAAATTTCCCCCGAGGGGGAAAAAGTGCCTCTCTACCGGCACTTTTTTAGTAGGGGGGCCTGGGAAAAAAAGAAAAAAAAGAGAGAGAAAGATACTAATAGCAAGTGAAATTTCCCCCGAGGGGGAAAAAGTGCCTCTCTACCGGCACTTTTTTAGTAGGGGGGCCTGGGAAAAAAAGAAAAAAAAGAGAGAGAAAGATTTCCCAAGTCTTTCGGACATTTCCGCAAGCTGCTGTCGAAGCAGCTCGGCCTCCTCGGCCATAACAAAAACCCTTCAGCAAGCTCCGGGCCCGGAAACCCACGATAATCGTGTTTGAATCCGCTTGCTGTATATCGTGTTCTCTGCAACCACGTGGTGTGCCGCTATGGCGTAGGTGAGGAGGCACCGGATATTATGCACGGAGCCCACCTGGTTGTAGCAGACTCTCGAACACACACCCACACAAAAGGAGAACAGTACCTGTCGTCAAAGGCTCCACACACATAAACCACACAAGAGTGAGCCGTACCTTTCCGTCAGGCTCCACCCTCACATATATACGGACAGTATCTTCGTATCAAAGTCCGGGTCGTATCTTAACATCAGCGACTGCCACCGCAAGGGGCAGCAACCACGCTTCCACCACGAGGCATACTAAATAATGCCTCGATATATAATACAAAACCCGTCAATATATGAAACCCCCAAATATATACGCCGACCTGTATCGAGCTACCGCATACCACGAACACACCCCCCCAATTTGTACAGCGTGCTGGCCACCCCTAAACCCTCTCATCCCGGCTTGGCGTCTTCTATCACCAGGCAGCGCCCAAACAACTCTTCAGCCTCCTCCAGCCGCCCTGCCGTTTGAACACAGTTGCCTAACGCGTGCAGCGTGCCGGCCACGCCTAGATCACCTCGGCCCAACTTGGCCTCCTCGATCATCAGACAGCGTCTCAATAGCTTCTCAGACTCCTCTAGTCGTCCCGCATCTAGAGCGCATACACCCAACAAGTAGAGCGTACCAGCCATGCTCACATCCTCCGGACCCAGTTTGGCCTCCTTGATCACCAGGCAGCGTCTCCACAACACCTCAGCCTCCTGCAGCCGCTCTGTGAAAAAGAGGCATCTACCTAATTCGTGCAGTGTGTCGGCCAGACGCATATCCTCTTGACCCGGCTTGGTCTCTTGAATCTCCAGAGAGCGTCTCAACAACTCCTCAGCCTGATCTAGGCGGTCTGTCAACACAACACAACCACCCAGCGAAAGCAGCGTGGTAGCCACCTCAATGCTATCTCTTCCCAGCGTTGACTCCTCGATCGCTAGACAGCGTCCCCACAACACCTCAGCCTCCTGCAGCCGTCCCGCATCTCGAGCGCATACACCCAAGTCGTACAGCGTGTAGGCTACCCTCACAACCCCTGGACCCAGCTTGGCCTCCATGATCACCAGGCAGCGTGTCAACAACACCTCAGCTTCCGGCAGCCGTCCCGCGCACATAATGCAACCCCCCAACTTGTACAGCGTGATGGCCACCCCCACATCCTCACGGCCCAGCTTGGCCTCCCGGATCACCAGGCAGCGTCTCAACAACACCTCAGCCTCATGCAGCCGTCCCGCCTCTCGAATGCATCCCCCCAAACAATAGAGCGTACTGGACACTCTCAAATCCTCTCGGCCCAGCTTATCCTCCTCGATCACCAGACAGCGTCTCAATAACACCTCAGCCTCATCCAGTCGTCCAGCATCTCGAACGCATACACCCAACTCGTAAAGCGTGTTGGTCACCCCCACATCCCCTGGGCCCAGCTTGGCCTCCTTGATAACCAGGCAGCGTCTAAACAACACCTCAGCCTCGTGCAGTCGTCCCGATTCTTGAATGCATTCCCCCAAAACGTGCAGCGTGTTGGCCACCTCCACATCCTCTCGGCCCAGCTTGGCCTCCTCGATCACTAGACAGCGCCGCAACAACGCTTCAGCCTCCTCCAGCCGCCCTTCCGTTCGGAAACAGTTTCCTAACTCGTACAGCGTGCTGGCCACCTCCACATCCTCTCGGCCCAACTTGTCCTCCTGGATCACCAGAGAGCGTCTCAACAACACCTCAGCCTCATGCAGCCGTCCAGCGTCTCGAGCGCATAAACCCAAATAAAAGAGCGTACTGGACACCCTAAAAACCTCTCGGCCCAACTTGGCCTCCTCGATCACCAGACAGCGTCTCAATAGCACCTCAGCCTCATCCAGTCGCCCCGCATCTCGAACGCATACACCCAACTCGTAAAGCGTGTTGGTCACCCGCACATCCCCTGGACCCAGCTCGGCCTCTTTGATAACCAGGCAGCGTCTAAAAAACATCTCAGCCTCGTGCAGTCGTCCCGATTCTCGAATGCATTCCCCCAAAACGTGCAGCGTGTTGACCACCCCCACATTCTCTCGGCCCAGCTTGGCCTCCAGGATCACTAGACAGCGCCGCAACAACGCTTCAGCCTCCTCCAGCCGCCCTTCCGTTCGGAAACAGTTTCCTAACTCGTACAGCGTGCTGGCCACCTCCACATCCTCTCGGCCCAACTTGGCCTCCTGGATCACCAGGCAGCGTCTCAACAACACCTCAGCCTCATGCAGCCGTCCAGCATCTCGAACGCATACACCCAAACAAAAGAGCGTACTGGTCACCCCCAAACCTTCTCGGCCCAGCTTAGCCTCTTCAATCATCAGACAGCGTCTCAATAACTCCCCAGCCTCATCCAGTCGTCCCGCATCTCGAACGCATACACCCAACTCGTAAAGCGCGTTGGTCACCCCCACATCCCCTCGACCCAGCTTGGCCTCCTTGATAGCCAGGCAGCATCTCAACAACTTTTCAGCCTCTTCCAGCCGTCCAGCTTCCCGAACGCATACACCCAAATAAAAGAGCGTACTGGACACTCTCAAATCATCTCGGCCCAACTTGGCCTCCTGGATCACCAGACAGCGTCTCAATAACTCCTCAGCCTCATCCAGTCGTCCCGCATCTCGAACGCATACACCCAACTCGTAAAGCGTGTTGCTCACCCTCACATCCCCTGGACCCAGCTTGGCCTCCTTAATAGCCAGGCAGCGTCTAAACAACATCTCAGCCTCGTGCAGTCGTCCCGATTCTCGAATGCATTTCCCCAAAACGTGCAGCGTGTTGGCCACCCCCACATCCTCTCGGCCCAGTTTGGCCTCCTCGATCACTAGACAGCGCCGCAACAACGCTTCAGCCTCATCCAGCCGCCCTTCTGTTCGGAAACAGTTTCCTAACGCGTACAGCGTGCTGGCCACCTCCACATCCTCTCGGCCCAACTTGGCCTCCTGCATCACCAGACAGCGTCTTAACAACACCTCAGCCTCATGCAGCCGTCCAGCGTCTCGAACGCATACACCCAAATAAAAGAGCGTACTGGACACTCTCAAATCCTCTCGGCCACGCTTAGTCTCCGCGATTACCAGACAGCGTCTCAACAATTCCTCAGCCTCATCCAGTCGCCCCGCAGCTCGAACGCATATACCCAACATGTAGAGCGTGTTGCCCACCTCCACATCATCTCGGCCGAGCTTGGCCTCCTGGATCACTAGACAGCGCCGCAACAACTTTTCAGCCTCTTCCAGCCGCCCTGCCTTTCGGAACCAGTTTCCTAACACGTACAGCGTGCCGGCCACGCCTACATCCTCTCGGCCCAACTTGGCCTCCTGGATTACAAGACAGCGTCTCAATAACTCCTCAGCCTCATCCAGTCGTCCCGCAGCTCGAACGCATATACCCAACACGTAGAGCGTCTTGCCCACCTCCACATCCTCTCGGCCCAGCTTGGCCTCCTTGATCACTAGACAGCGCCGCAACAACTTTTCAGCCTCCTCCAGCCGCCCTGCCTTTCGGAACCAGTTTCCTAACACGTACAGCGTGCCGGCCACGCCTACATCTTCTCGGCCCAACTTGGCCTCCTGGATTACAAGACAGCGTCTCAATAACTCCTCAGCCTCATCCAGTCGTCCCGCAGCTCGAACGCATATACCCAACACGTAGAGCGTCTTGCCCACCTCCACATCCTCTCGGCCCAGCTTGGCCTCCTTGATCACTAGACAGCGCCGCAACAACTTTTCAGCCTCCTCCAGCCGCCCTGCCTTTCGGAACCAGTTTCCTAACACGTACAGCGTGCCGGCCACGCCTACATCTTCTCGGCCCAACTTGGCCTCCTGGATTACAAGACAGCGTCTCAATAACTCCTCAGCCTCATCCAGTCGTCCCGCAGCTCGAACGCATTTACCCAACACGTAGAGCGTCTTGCCCACCTCCACATCTTCTCGGCCCAGCTTGGCCTCCTTGATCACCAGACAGCGCATCAACAACACCTCAGCCTCATGCAACCGTCCAGCATCTCGAACGCATACACCCAAAGAAAAGAGCGTACTGGACACTCTCAAATCGTCTCGGCCACCCTTAGTCTCCGCGATTACCAGACAGCGTCTCAATAACTCCTCAGCCTCATCCAGTCGCCCCGCAGCTCGAACGCATATACCCAACACGTAGAGCGTGTTGCCCACCTCCACATCCTCTCGACCCAGCTTGGCCTCCTGGATCACTAGACAGCGCCGCAACAACTTTTCAGCCTCTTCTAGCCGCCCTGCCTTTCGGAACCAGTTTCCTAACATGTACAGCGTGTCGGCCACGCCTACGTCTTCTCGGCCCAACTTGGCCTCCTGGATCGCCAGATAGCGTCTCAACAACCCCTCAGCCTCCTCCAGCCGTCCCGCATCTCGAACGCATACACTCAATGTAAATAAAATTTTGACCAGGCCCACATCATCCGGACCAAAGGTGGCCTCCTTGATCACCAGGCAGCGTCTCAACAACACCTCAGCCTCTTGTAGCCGCTCTTCATCAATAAGGCATCTGCCCAATTCGTGCAGTACTTCTGCCAGACCCATATCCTCTCGGCCCAGCTTGGTCTCTCGGATCGCCAGAGAGCGTCTCAACAACTCATCAGCCTCTTCTAGGCGGTTTGTGTCTCGAACGTATACACCCAGCGAGAGCAGCGTGCGAGCCACCTCTGTGCTGTCTCTGCCCAGCGTTGACTCCTGAATCGCTAGACAGCGTCGCCACCACTCCTCCGCCTCCTGCAGCCGTCCGGCATCGTGAATGCATTCCCCCAAAAAGTACAGCGTGTTGGCCACCCCCACATCATTTCGGCCCAACTTGGCCTCCTTGATCACCAGGCAGCGCCTCAACAACTTCTCAGCCTCATTGTGCCGCTTTGCACCATAAAGGTATACACCCAGGGCGTGCAGTGTATAAGCCACAGTAATGTCCTCTTGACCCAACGTGGTCTCTTTGATCGCTAGACAGCGTCTCAACAACCCTTCAGCCTCCTGCCGCCGCCCCGCATCGCATATCGCCAAAAGGAACAGCGTGTCGGCCACGATCAAATTATCCGAACCCAGCTTGGCCTCCTGTATCACCAGGCAGCGCCTCAACAACACCTCAGCCTCCTCCTGCTGCTCTGCCTCAAGCAGGCATCTACCGAGTTCGTACAGTGTGTGAGCCAGAGTAATATCCTCTTGACCCAACGTGATCTCCCGGATCGCCAGGCAGCGTTTCAACAACTCTTCAGCTTCCTGTAGTCGTCCCGTATCTAGAACGCATAAACCCAACACATACAGCGTTCTCGCCACCCGGATGTCGTTTTGACCCAGTTTGGCCTCTTGGATCGCCAGCATCTCTCTTAACATAACTTCCTCAGCTGTATGGTTGGACGCCCACGTCGATATTTGATAGCCAATATCGTCATCAACCTCCTCTACCGTGCCAGCGTTAAGTTGCAACTGCACCCTCGCCATTGTCAGCGGAAGTGTTTCGCGCCCCCGCCTGCGCCATTTCGCCGCCTCGGTGACATGTCCCAATCGTTCTGCGCAGTCGACCAGCAATTCGAACGTGTTTAACACAAACGGGTGGTCAGGTCCCAAATCCCTTTTTTCAGCATCGAGCAAACGGTGCCACGTTTTGCCTACGACCTTCCAATCTTCCTGTGCCTCTTGAAAATGTCCTATCGCTTCGATGGAGTCACGGAGCAAAGGGTCTGACTCGCTCATCACATTCAGCGCAGCCGCGTAAGGGCGGGATTCATCCCAGCTATCTCCACCAACGCGCTTCACCGCCAGCCAGAGTTCCTTTAGAATGAACGGGTCGATTGATCGAAGGGCATCCAGAGAGGAGATAAACCCGACCCATCTCTCCAAAGCAGGCCGGCGCACGTCCCCACGGTCCATAAGACTCTCCCTCGCAAACGTTGAGTGGGCATCATGCATATGATAGGTCCCTTCTGTCAAACGGATGACAGTCCAGCGTTCCAGCGTTTCAAGTACCCCCTCCGCAGATGCCACATCCTCAGCGCGGGGAACTATATTGCACAGCAGCACCGCGGCGTCCTTCACAGTGAACGCATGGCTATCAGGCATCACGGCAAGCGATAGGTAAAGCCGAGGCACTCGTATGTCATCCGACCCAACGCTCAGCTCGTCGAAACCGGCACGGAGAATGGCCTTCCGCCGTCGAGCGTGAACACCTTCCACGCCATCTCGTTCAGATGCAGCCTGTACCTTATCCACCTCTATGCGGATAGCATTAGCCGCATCCGACCAAGACTCTCGCTGCTGTTTGTTGCGTACGGTGCTCCATCGACCCACGAACGCCAGATCCATTGGCACACGGCCGCACAAATCGATGAGGTCAATAGCATTGTCGGGCAAGTCCACATCAGAGGGTATCTCGGCCGCACTCCTAAGCACCGACTTAGCATCTATCATGGACATCTTGTGAACTCCCACAACGTCGCCCTGCGCGCTCTTCACCAGCTCTTCATTGCGGGACGAAAGGAGAACCCACATGCCAGTCTCTTCCAGCTTCAAGACAACCTCTTTCTCCCAGACGTTATCCGCCACCACGAGACATTTCAGTCCTTTCCCAAGGTGACCTTCTTGCATACGCCGCTTGATGTAGGCCGCACCATCATCCGATTTTTCTGGGGCACGACCCACGCTACCCCCGACCTCCTCATACACCTTGACGGCCAGCTGCATCATCAAGGAGGACAGACGCGTGTCTGCACCCTTGTTAATCGATATCCACACAATGCCGTCGTAGAAAGCTTCCCGCACCTCAGGACTCCTGACAATCTCAGACGCGGCCGTGGTTTTTCCCGATCCGCTGTCACCCACAAGCCCCACCAAGCGGGGCTCTCCATCTTCGTTGAGGGCCTCAAACACATCTTCCATCACCCGGCGGCGTTCTACGTGCCAGCTCTTTCTTGTCGGCGTGCCCTTGGGAACGTTGGATAGCCTCCCTGGCGGCTTCGGCAGCCGCTTTCCAAATTCTTCTTGGCACCTTTTGAAGCTCTTTTGGCCGGCTAAAATTTTCTCTTGTTTAGCAGTGTGATCCTTAGCCATGGCTTCCTGCAAAGTGTATGCGTTTAAGAGGGGAGGTTCGCAATTCAGCAGACCATAGAGTCGCCGGGACTGACGAATGCGACGATTCAAGGGGGCTTTCCCCCGAACCTATATGCCAAGTATATCAAAAAGCGAGGGGCCATACACTGCGGTGGGCGGTTAGGTAATCACAGCGAAAATGGTTGGCGTATACCCAATTGAACGATCAAGAAAAACAGGTATCGGAGCGATGGCAAGCAACGCCAGCGGCGTCTACTTGGTACAGCTCACGATACCAACGGTTCTCCTGGGTAGAAGTTTTACCACCGGCATCTGTATAACAGTATGTACACGACGAGCTTCCGGCATACCATATCTTCCATCAACCAAGGTGAAACGTGTCGTTTCCGCAAAAAACGTTTGAACAGAACAGTTGGAGGTCGAATAACTACGATCAATATCAAATATTAAAATGTGTGAATCGTGCGACCACATGCAACACGGGTCATACGACAGTTTATCGGCATGTAGAAGAGCATGTAGAAGGACGCTCCAGATGTTTCTCGGCGTGCATTAGGGGATCGGCACACGACGAGACGTAATATTTCTAAAACCCCCGCCAAAACCCTTGACTTCATGGCGAATTTTAAATCAGTATCTGGTATATATGCGTCGCAAAAACGGGCTATCCCGAGACGTAAAGACCACAATCTCTGCGGGAAATTCCAGCCTAGAGAGAAGAGGGACGAAGTCGTGGGTTAGGAACAAAACGGTCCGCAGGCACGTGCACGTTTGTGATCATGCGAGTAACTCACGCAAATTTTTGACAATTGTAGGCTTAAATAGTTGCAGCCACGATCTCGAATACAGCGGGTACAGGAAAGCGCTCCTGAACGCAGAGCGTTCAATGTCTTACAGGCATGTTTGACCCGAAAAACTAACGACTCATTCTTGCTCTTGTCGCACACAAAACGCATTTTGCTCTAGAGGAACCAGCGCTGTTAGCAGTTTCTCCAGGGCTGCGGCTGAAATTTGTATCAACACAGCAGTTGCTTGGACTCCACACCAGTTTAGGAAGCGATCAGTCCGAAATAAAAACAAAAGGCTGTTTTGGCGTTTGTTCAGTCAAATGAAGCGCCCTATTAACAAATGTGGGGATCGCTTCCAAGCCGTTTTGCCCACCATGACAACACTGTCAAAACTCGTGACTATCGGACCCTGGAGGAACAAGTTTCAGGTCTAGATGCCTCTCATCAAAGAGCTTCACATTATATGTGAAGAACTGGCCTGATTCGGCCGTAGTCCGGTCGTATCTCTAGTTCGACGGTTTTTGAAGCCGGGGATGACATTGCCAAAACTCTTATTTGTGCAAGGGTTCGAAACGTACAAATTATCAAATTATGTACGAGTGGACTGTTTTTGTTGTAGCTGTGATCACCGGCAGCACTATGGTAGAACCGGTTTGTAATCGACCATTATATATATATTAGATATTTGCGGGGAAAACGCATTTAGTTTGTTTTATACGGAAACCTCTGCTGAGGCGTGTCCCTTTCGACTACAGTACTCCTGCTTCTCTTCGATGCTCTTCTTAATGGTTCCAATCTCTGGGTACTGCTCTCTACATGGGCATGTACAGCGAAGACACTCCATATACCATATACCCTTGTTGCACACAACCCACCTACCGAGCGGTTGTACAATTTCTACCAGCACGTTTGATACTTTCGAACAGGCAAGCGTGTGTTGATAACCGAACGTCTCATGTGAAAACCAGACTAGGAAGCCCAACCCGTCGGTACACGCTAAGGGAAGGAGCCTTTCCCTGCGGACGACATACTGCAGAGGCAGCATCTCGAACTCGTGAAAATGAAGGAAAGCATCGGCCAGTTACCCGTATCAGCGAACAGTCAGCCCACGGGTCGCGATGATGCGACGGCGAGGAAACTAGGAAAATGTTTGACGCCATGCACCGTTTGGAGCCATGTGTTGTAGGAGGGGACAGCCCGGTCGGAGACGAGTCCCACGGGGACGTGCGACCTCCAGTATCCTCGCAGATAACAGACGTCGTACTGAAGACGAAGCCTGGTATGGGGTATGGCAAGAACTTTCTGCGTCCTCGCGACATGGGTGAGATCGGCGCGAGCTACGGAAGGCGTTCAGCTTTCAGTGGGCTAACTAATTTGTGCAGCCGTTTGATTGGCAATCCAGAACGTTCCCGGCGGTGACGGCGAAGTTCCTCGCCTTTGGTACCCATATAAGCTGAGAGAAAGGCTTGGTTTCCCGACATCCCGCGACTGTTGGGGGTACAGTTAGCTATGCGCGTAGGGTGCATTATATAGCCGGTACCAGCAATAAAAGTGTCCCAGAAGAATGGTTGCTGAATATTTTTTCGATATTTTGAACCAATCACAACCAAACGGAACGACAGCAGCGGTCATCAAAATTCATCATTTTAGGAACCAAAAGCGAAAAGCCGCAGTCAGAAGACCACCTGCCTGTGGCAATAAAAGGAAATAATGACGAAAAAACAATACGATTAATATACGAGTACCTGGTATATATACGAGTACCTGGTATACAAGTACCTGGTATATATAAATACGAGCTGACAACAAATAAGACAGCTGCGGCAGCACCGGAATCAACAGCAGCAGCAGCAGCAGCAGCAGAAGCAGCAGCAGCAGCAGCGCAATATGGATGATGGCGCAGATGATGGCTCGGCCGCGCCGGTGCCTGCCGCTCCGGGTCCCGTCATACATGTGCATCGTATCGGCTGCCTGTTGCATGTCCTCCACCTCTCAGTAAACGCGGGGATGGACCAAAAGTAGTCCCTCCTCGTCACCGTCAAAAATCGCCGAGACGAGGTTGTTGCGTTCTTTCTCCACCCGAGCCTTAACCAACGACAAACGACCCATCTCCTCCTCCAGACTTGCCACTCGTTCCTCCTGCGCCCGCCTCTCGTCCACCTCGCCATCCAGCGCCGCTTGGACTGCGCGCGTTTCCGCTTCCGCGCGCACCCTACCCTCGTGCTCCTTCGCCAACTTCGATGTTGCGTCGCGCCGCAGCCGCTCCTCGTTCTCCTTTGACAGCTTGTGCTCCGCAGCTCGTTTCTCCGCCGACCGACGGCCTTCAATCTCCTCACTGCACCGAGTAATGGCAGCGTCGCGCGCGCGAGTTGCGTCTTTGTGGCCGCGCTCCAACGCTTTGTAGTTACCGCGCTCCGCAGTTATCTCAGCGCGCCTGATCAACGCCGCTTCGGCGAGCGTAGTTCCCGTGCGAGCGGCGAACTCGTCGTTTATTTTTTTTAGAGCTGCCCTTCGAGTTTTTTTGGACTTCGGCCTTTTGCGTTGACTATTTGCCATATTGTACCAGAGTATCAGATTAGGCGATACTAGAAAACGTCGTTCTCGCCCGAAACTTACTGAATTACAGTGCGGTTTCTTGCAATACGTACGCAAGCTCCAAGCCTGTTATTTGAAGGTTTCACTTTTTCCATCAATAATGTTAAACAATACAATGCCCTGCAAACGAGCTCAAAAGTACGAAAAACACCACTTTTCACGTATAATAAAGGTCGCCAGGAAGCGGGTCAACAAACGTATTTATACCAATACTAGATGATACGGTTTACCGGCGTTTCCCGGGGTATGAAGACCCAATTCGTGATATTCGCCGAGAAATTGACGACCTGCTGTTACTTTTTCTGGTGTTAGTCTAACATTAAGTTGTTTTAGGTCTTGGCGAGATTGTCGCTGATGCGGGGCAGGAATATCCAAATGGTTGTAGATTATTGGTGAACAGTTCTTCGACTTCATCATGCCACTTTTTTGTGGTCGCTAGGTACCCTACGCGCATATCTAACAGTAGTCACGATCTCAGAAAGGTAAGAATAGGGTCCTTCATCTCCTGAAACTACAGGCGCACATAATTCGTGCACATCTTTGGCGAATGTACAACACCGCCTGCTACGTACATACACACAATTTCGCCAATAGCAGGGAGGAAGATAAAAGTATGATTGTGGCAGGTACACAATCGGGCGTGCAATGGCAAGTAAGTCTAGGTGCTGTACTCACGAGTTAATTGCAGGGCGTCGGTTTGTCTCTATAACGCGCGGCATGCGTTGCAGAGATTAGATACCACTGGTTTTGCTTGACCGCAATGGCTGAGTGCGGTAACGAAATTGCCATGAGCGCAAAGGGGTTTATCATATTTTATAGCGGGGAGCTAAAACTTACCCGTATTGGGGGCAAGGTCTGTTTGGTTCGGAACAAAACTGCGGTTGCTTTGGCCGTCACTGTTCTCGCTGCTGGAGTCGCCTTGATCCCGACGCTTATACGAACCACCAGGAAAATGGTATAGATCGTCACGGCAGGTATGGCCATGCATATTAAAAGGGTTTGAGATAAACGGTCAAAGGGCTGTGGATCGACTTGACCAGGGAGATGAGGCCATGCACGAGATGTCCAATGGCCAAGGGTAACGAAAAATACCATTACGTGGAATACTTCTCTTTTTTTTCAGAGATCTAGTCAGGGAGAGTGTTCGTGGGTTTGAGTGGTTCCAGGCCTGTGTCGAGCAAAGGTGGTGCACGATCGTGTTTGCGCGAGACGAATTGACGCGCTACGCGCGAATAAACCCCATTCTGCGTAAGATCGACTCCGTGACCGCCTGGGACAGGTTCATGGCATACACGCCCACTATTGAGGTATTGGAGATAGTGAGATCGGATTACGGAGACAATTTTCGTGAAAAGGGTTTGAGAACGCTTGCTGCGCGGTTCTCCCCATCAAGCAGGAGCTCACCCCGGCGAACCGCCCCCTTTTATTGGACTGATCGTGCTGATTATTTATCGATATACGGTATCGCTCGCGGCGCTGTGCTCAGGCCGCTCTCCTGTTTCAGCACGTGCCACTACGGGCCGTAACGTTACTGCGGGGTCAGACGCTACCCGCTGGGTGTGCAAAGGGCTTAACCAGGCGGCTGGGACCAGACGGCTTGGGAGCAAGTCGCCTTACAAGCTGTGGCATGGACGAACAGAGCCGTGCCAATTGTTGTATGTTCGAACGCTGTGATTTTACAATCTGCACGGGCAGTCTAAATGAATCTTTATCGCCGGGAGGGAGTTTTATCTCGGTCCGTGTACCAATCGTCTTCGTCACTCGTCGAGGCAGATGGTGGAATTGGGTGAGGTGGTGACGAGGACATATGTGATCTGGTACCATAGATACACGCGAACACGGTGATACCGCTAACGTCTGAAATAGGTAATAGTACAATGTCAGCAGGTGCTGCCGTAGCTTGAGTTGGGGGCGGGGGGTGTCCTTCACCACGCCAGCTTCGGGCCATAGCCATGGTATTGCGTTATAGACGACAGCAATCGAATATCCTTTGAAGGGGAATTTTGCAGAGTAGGGTCGACCGCTTCTGCTAATAGGCCTTCGTCAAAACATTATTCCTCGTCGAATCGTCAACTTGAGGGCAACACCCCAACGGCAGGAAAAGGTGGAAAGCGGTAAACAGAACTTCTGGGGATATAGGCATTCGATCAGTATAAGGCGGCTCCACCTATTTTCACCCTCATAATACAGGTACCGTTCCGATAAAAGCAATGCAAGACGACATGACTGCTGCATGCAATAATACAGAGAAAGTGAGGGCCTGTATGAAGCACTGGAAAGGTGTTTTCGACGAAGAATCGCGGAGGACGGCTATGGCACACAATGAATAGTTTGAGAGGACAAGAAAAATGAAAGAGTTTGACCACAAGAGATAACGCAGAGTGCAGTTTCATTAATCGAAGGTGCTCTCGATGTTTTGCTCCTACATTCCCGATGTACAATGCTTGTACCTCCCCAATCAGGGCTCTAGAAATCGATGAGCCCAGTGGGGTAGGTCATTTTGTCAAGCGGTGGGGAACTTGACGTGTGGGGGTAGGCCATTTTATCAAGCAGTGGGGAATTAGACGTGGGCTGCATGTACACCAGACGAGACCGGGCGTCGCAAACGCCATTCCTGCCGTTACGCGCCGTTCGCAGGACGGACAGGACGTTTTTGGGAATGGTGCACGCGCGACCCCGAGCTTTTTTACCAGACCAATCAAAAGCTTACTGCCAAACACAAAAAAAGGCTGTATCTGTGTTTGCAGACGCTGGCTACGCAAGTAAAAGCGCTGGGTAGGAGCTTCCTGCCTGGTGGTGTATAGGCGGTAGGAGGTGCAGCTCCTGCTTGGAATGCATGGACGAAATGTAGTGGGACGTTGTCGACCACTAGGGCAGAGTAATTGTTTACGTATCGGGATTGTGCAACGAATAGGCTCGTGTGGGGCCGGGTGTACTGTCGCTTCTTTTGACAGAACCCCGCACTCAGGACATGAGCGTTTACGAGGAAACTGCTGGGGCTATACATGTACAGCTGGCAGGAAACCCTTCAAGCTCTTCGAAATCGACATACACAGGTCGATGCAAGGCCAGGTTTACAGCAACTAGGGGGAAGAAGATGGATACATGAAGCTATTGACGCACCTGGTACGTTTGTTCGAAGAAGCAGCATGTTGATGTTTAAACGAAGGTTTTACACGAAGCTAGCTTCAAACTACATCGGATGTTTTTGTTGAACTTCAAGTAGACGATTATCCTCGGTGTTGCTCCTGCATATTTCCATCTCTCTAGATACTGCTGTGTATGATGATACAGTGCACCTACTCAATACCTCTCCATCGCACGCGCCGCGCCTAAGAAGCGGTTGTAGTTTATCCATCACCAGGTGGAGGCTTTCGAACTGTACCCCACGCCAGGTAGAAAAGTATAACCAGAAGTATCGCGAACATCACCAACCACGGATGATGGTGGTCAGTACATCCCGAGAGGTAACCCTGAAATCTGTTTGGACCAATCCACGTAGGGGAGCTACGCGTACACGGTTAATCTGAGCGTCAAAAGATAAAAGAAGCGCTCCTTTGAGACACTGCTGCACACCACAGTGCGCAGCAACAGCTCCCTGAATGTAGACCTCGGGCAGCCCTTGCTTAAAATGACGATGACAAGTGCTGATTGCAGCAACGGTCACTGTGTCGTTGAGGGACGATTCACCTTGGTGCCCGAGTGACAGTGCAAGGAGCCATGCGGTACGGGGTGACCATGATCCTACCCGTACTGCTGGGCACTCATGCGGCCCATAGACGGTTGATACCCTTCCCAGGTTATCGTTTATTTTGCCTCTATTTCGGGGCCCCAACTGAGTTAATCCCATCCGCTTTTTCTTCAAACTACCGGTACCTTGGATGCCGGGATATTTTGTATAGGTCTTAGACTAGGAAAACAAAAATCGATCCCTGCTACCATATTATATATCAGTGGGGACATATTTTGAAATGATCTCGCTCTTGTGTGTACTTAGAAAGAAAAAGTTTATAAGTGCACCCCAACATTAGTTCGGAATGTCGTTGTGCATACGGCGCAAGGAAGTTTTTCCCTGCCTGCTGGTGGCTCGAGGTCGGTGCTCGAAAAAACGAAGAACGGAAAAATGGAGAAACACAAGCCTGTTTAAAAACGGCCTGCAATCACGGATCGTATGCCCCCAAGCCATACTACCGACCAAACTCCGCGATACCGAGCAGCACCATCAATAATATTATGCGTGAGAGCAATGCCACGCTGTAACCGTCATTTGTCTCTAGGATATAATTGTCTATTAGCTGTGTTCGGGTGTCGTTGTTGAGATAAGACGTTACAAGAACGCCGCAATCAACTCCTAAAACGTTTAGTGATACCTAAGCACTGTTTGAAATACTTGCAGTTCTTGAAGACGAGCAGGCAGGTGCATGTTTCAACCAGGGTGAGGGTCACAAGTTGCTCATATCGGGAATGAGTAGAGTTTGTTTCGATGCCGCGTAATCCCACTTCTTACATGGCCTGAAACCCGCGCCGAGAATGCCGTGTGATGCGCGTTCCACTGCGCTTGCGTGGGTCGGTCACCAAAAACTATTCGTTTCTAAACCCGTGATCCGCGACTCAATTTTGATGTTCAAATCGGGAAAACAACTCGAACATGAAACTAGACGAAGTTCAACAAAAGTAACTGCTCCCACATGCGTCGATAAATAATTACTGCAGGTATTTTTCAGTGGCGTTAAGGACACGAAGGGGCTATCAGGAATATGTTGTCGGATAGGCGCACGTAGGCGGTTTAACAATGGAACCAAACACTTGAAAATAATGTGAGGAGTTTGCAAACAAGAACCATGTCGCCAATTTTCAGAAACGTTCTGCAAGCGAAAAGGATTTCAGAGTTTTAAAATGTTTTCTTTACGAGTTCAAATTACAATCGAAACATAACAAAATGTCATCTGAAGCAGCCGCAGCAGCAACATCTTACTGATTACAGCTACGTACGAGCTGGCTCAAGTTAAGCATCCAATATTTTGTCAGAAACGAATGCCGGTTGCAATATGTACTCGAATGTCACATGTTTGATATCATACTGACCACCATGAACAGTGGAAGAGGGTGATATATCCAGTGTTCTAGTTGGGGTCCTAGGGCTGGCGCTAGCGACGAAACTGTGTCCGACCGACCACGGGCCTTATAAAAAGCCAGAAACTGTCAGGCGCTTACGCAGGGAATGTCGGCAGGGGTGTTACATCTTTTTCTGAACGAGCCGGTCCCAGGCACCTCAAGGTATGTCTGTAAAACGAATCTCGCAAACATTCGAAGATTTGACTGCTTAGGGCCAACATGAAGGCAACGCCCAAAGCTGATTATAAACTTCTCGTTTTCCTTTTTTATTTTTTTCCATCCATTTATTATATTCGTCCTTCTTTTTTCTGTCTCCCTCTTTAGTCGTAACTCAGACCGGGGTCACTAAGTAGGATCTTCTCCTCCCTCCCCACTACGGTACGTGCCTTGCATGTTTATCGCGAGAAGGCTTCAGCACTTTCTTCCCTCGTCGACTCGCGTCGAATCTCGCCTGCCCACGCTACGGAGGCGCTCTCAGTAATTGGTTCCGTTTTAATTTTGAAACTAAAGTCCTAATCTCACCCCGGTGGGATGCGATTCGAACTCGGGTACCTCCACTAGTAGCATTTGAAGCTGACCACGAGACTACGGGAGCGACAAGCTGAAACTAAGTAATTACCAGGCAACTGCAAAATTCGGCTGTTTTCCGCACCAAATCCCCAACGTTCACGCCATTTGTTAGATGTAGGTCCTGAAATTTGGCACTCGTGTTCTTTGAGACCCTGCTGAGGCCTTGACGAACGGTGGTGTTTTGTTTTGTTTTGTTTCGTCGGGAAATTGGCGTTTCTCAAGGCAAACAAATCCGACTCCAGAAACAAAAACACATACCTGACGAACAAATACACAAACTAAACACCAACGCCCGTTAACGGGTCGGCAACGTGTCGGTAGGGGTTCATAGAACATGTGTGAACCAGGATATATCTCCCAAAAAAGGCGTGAACTTATGACTCTGACTAAATTCAGGGGATTCACCTTGAACCAGCCCGTGTACCTGTCACCGTAACGTAATGGGTTTTCCAGGCATTTTTTCGGATACGCCAGCTTACCACCAATATAATGGAATTGTTTCATCAGAAGAACAGAAATATTTAGCGATTGTTACGACAGTTTGAATTGCTGGGCCCCAACTGCGAGTCAACGAAAACGCGTTGTGGGTCGTTTCTGGCTGCCTACGACTGCCGTCTGGCGCACCCGACGCCCTCACACGCCCCATCAGGAGCATGCCTTCATTCAGTTGCCTGTTCTGCTTGTGAGTACTTGTAGATGTTCGCAACTGAACTACAAACGTTTAGTTGGGGGTTGTTCTTTTGTCTCTTCAGGTGTACCCCAAATTGGAACCAGTTAGACCCCCGTAGCACCTCGAAGTTGAGGTGTAGGCCTGTGTTGAAAACTGGTGGACGGCCAATCTGAAAATAACCACAAGCTGTGGACCATAACGTAACAGTCTGATACACCCACTCTCTGCTAAGGCAGGAACCAGCCAAAGGTCTAAATGCATGGTGTCGAAATACCGGCAGAAAATACGATTCCTAAAAGACATATAAATATTGTAATTACCCGGGAACACGGGGATAGTGGACAAATAAGATATTCCGTGGCCTTAAGAGGACGGAGAGGACGGAGAAGCCCTCGCGCATCTGTTGTGGAGTATGTAGGCGTGCGTAGGTAGTTTGACAATGAGCAAACAGCTTGGAAGTAAAATAAGGGATTTTTAACACGATATATACGTATTTCAAAGTTATAGAAACAGTACTCCAAGTGAACAGGAATCAATGCCTATTAGGACATGTTACACCCTATTCAAAGACCAATAGAGCACTACCTCTCACGGGATCGAAACGTTTTCGTACGCAGGTTTTTCGGATACGTCAACTTAATAGTTTAACTAATCCGCAAGGAAACCAGCAAACATAAACGTGTTGTGCAATGCGTTTTGTAGTCGGTGATGTAGCCATGGTAATACTGTTGGAGCTGCCGGCGCGTGATAGGGTCCTCCGTGGCCTTAATTATGTTAACCCATACGGTATAAATGAGCAATCCGCGAGCAGCGGAAGGTAAAGGCGTAAGGCTTATTTGTACGAGCATATGGACACATGTATATACACATGGACATGAGTACGGCAGTAGATAATACCCCAGTGCGTTCGGGGTTGGAGGTCCCTTATACACCGACAGCTCTTATCAGGTGTGGCCCCACTCATGGGACCTAGGTTCCATAAAGTGGACCCGATCGTTATACGGGACAACCTATCCTTTGCGTAGGGCCGGCACGACCGCATGTTGAACATAAGCCGAAAGGACGGCACGCGGCTGCGTTGGGGAGCACTTAACTCACTTTTCCGAGGTGTTTCTCGAGGGGGAGATGGGATGTGTTGGTCTAGTTTACCGGACCTATTGTGGGGTTATTTAGTGAGCGTTACACCCAGCGCAAGAGAGGGTGAACATGGTGCTTCGTATTCCGTTCAAATTCCAGGTCAGGGGTACCTTTAGTGCATGCATAAACAACATTTCACTCACCAAGAACGCCCTCAAGTTGTCAATTTTCCCCTCCACGGTTACAATGCCCGCCAGGTCCAAGTCGCCAGAAAGCCGGTCGACCCGTGCGTTCAATCCAGCGATCTTGTCCTTGTCATCGGTTGCCTTAAAACAACGCCTTAACCGGCCTCGCCAATTACTCGTGCCGCAAAGCTCGGCGAACGCTGCGACCGCCTCGACGCAGTTCTTCAGGGGAGTCACATCCAACTCCGACGTGGTCATTCGCCTGTTCTTTTCGATAACACATGCCGTGATGTACGTGCACCGTTCTTCCAGCGCTCCCAACTCCTCCCGGTTCCGTTTCACGGTCTCAACCTTCTCACGAATGGCCTTAATCGTCTTGAACACCGGTTCCAACAACGGTACCTCCTCACCCAAGTCCACCATGAAAGCGATGGCGCCCGCCGCGGCCGAGCCCATCTTCAGAGCACGCTTCGCCGCCTCGGTCGCGGCATCACCGAGCTCCACAGCCATATCGATGTATCTCCGCGTAAATATCCCGTGTGTCCGTCACAGTGTATGCAGTTCAGGGATGGTACTTGCTGGCTTGTTGGCGCCGGACAAACCTGTTTTAGGGGTGTCCGAAAACGAAGGAAAATATCGTAACTAGGCCAAATATCACATCAGGTACCATGTACTAGGGTATGATTTGGGAACGTGGGCAGAAAATTGAACATAGTACCCACCAGGGTTATAATTAGGTGGTAAAATATTACGCGCACTTTCCTGATAAATCGGCGCAGCGAATCTCACACCAAAGCATATGTACGGCTTGCCGCACATCCGTTTTCGCCCCCCGCACCTTTTTTCTCCGCAGGCCAAAATCAATGTGTGGGGTCTGCTTCGCCGAAGGCAATACAAAAATGAAGGTTTGTTTTCACTGTAGGCGATAAAATGTGTGGGTCTGTTTTGGCCGACGAACTTTTTCTGGTGCCTTTATTTGTTAAATGTTCGACAATTTCATGCAGATTGTCATGGTGACTTTCGTTTTTTGGGGAACCAAGTTCAAACTTGTGACGTTTTCCTCTGTCCGCGGATGAAACAAGACTTGAAAGACTCGCAACTATAGAGGGAAAGGTGGTTTCGCGCCTCCTATAGGGTAAGAAGAGCGAACGAGACTCACACTTTTAGTAAATTTACTCACGTATGTCCCGCGCACCACGCGCTGATGCCCTAGTTGTAACCCTCTGGTACCCGCCTTCAACAATCGCCTTACCGTAGCAACTCAACAACTGCGGTCGCTCGTACCTGCAATCCGTAGCCGGATAACCGCTTAAGCGATACCTTCCACCTCATCGTACATGCCGGTAGTTTTTATATGGTACCTGGTATACGTTGCTATAGGCGGTACCCCTCGTAGTATTATTAACGGCGTGTAACCTCTACACACCTCGGGTAACGTAACACTCGGATAACACTTATCTACGTTATGGGACCTAACACAGGGACGTGGCAACGTACTAACATAGTGTTAACACTGGAGGGGCAATCACGGTAACGCGGTAACGCGGTAACACAGTGTTAATTGGAAACCCACGAACGTGCGCACGCCTTAACGTTATGTTTCTGCTCGATCTCGTCCAGCTCTGGTACAGTAACATTATGTTACGCCGTGATCCGTCCTTCAACTAACACTTTAACATAATGTTAGGCTCTGACCCAACACGTGCGTTATCACACTAACATTCCCAGAACGATATCTGTAGATTTACTAACACGATAACATAATGTTACTGTCCACGCAGTGTTATGTAGACATAACACACTAACATTGTGTTACCCTTCGAATGAGTGTTAAACATAACACCCTAACATAACGTTACCATGTTGGCCAGCACTACTAAACCTAATATTGTGTTACAAATAGCACACTAACATAACTCTAACGTAAGTGTCCAGCACTACTAACACTACGTTATTCCGACCCCCGGTCTGATTGCCTTAAGGTCGGGGAACGTAACATTTAACATACGTTAGATACGTTACAGTCTTAGCCGGCCGAAACGTAACATTATGTTAGGATGTTAGCCCAAATGCGGAGGTCTGCCTAACATTATGTTACGGTGTTACCGTCGGTATATATATATGATTTAAACACTTCGTTACTGTGTTACCATAATAATCAATCCGGCCGTAACATTATGTTACTGAGTTACCGTTGGGGCCGAAGTCGTTCCAACATAATGTTACTACGTTACCCTTTGGATCTTCCCGAGATCTAACATGTGTTACCTGTGTTAGGGGTAAAGCGGCGTCGCGGAGTAACATGATGTAGCCGTGTTATCCAATTTTGCTGACATCCCCGTAACACAGTTACTAATCATTTCAAGGTCAGGTTCTGTAGGGTACCTACAGAACCATACCCGGGGTATTTACCCGGGAAATACCCTACAGAGAACTTCTGTGAGTTCTGTAAGGGTTTTATACCCGTACCCGGAACTTCTGTAAGTTCTGTACGACCTTCATACCCTACAGAAAACTTCTGTAAGTTCTGTACTCCCCGTTGCACAATACCCGGGGTACCGGTACAACGTGTTTGTACCTGCCCGGAACTTCTGTGAGTTCTGTACGCCCGTGCCACAATACCCGGAACCTCTGTGAGTTCTGTAAGGGTTTTATACCCTAACCCGGAACTTCTGTAAGTTCTGTAAGACATCCATACCCGTACCCGGAACTTCTGTAAGTTCTGTAAGACCTTGGGCACAATACCCCGGGTAAGGGTATTCCCTCGGCACAATACCCTGTGTGCCGGTACAGATTAGGGTATCGTTGAGGATGTCAGGAGACGGTCAGTCGAGGGAAAATGGGCATCGGTCAAGGGTGTGGATTCGAGTGTTCCACACTAAAACCTAGTATTTTGGCGTCAGTCAAGGATAAAAAATGAAAAAATGCCGTCAGTCAAGGGGTGAAAGTGCCGTCTCCTGACATCTTTTGAGGAGTGATGTTATGCTTTCTGACGTCATGTCTCATCAGTGACACACACCAAAAACGAAATTGCGAAATTAAATTACATTGTACAACCCACCTCGCTCACAACCACACATGAACCGAGCACACAAGTACGTGGATTTTGATTTGGGGGGTAAATCTATGACCGCGGAAGTCATTCCCATGAAGTTGGAACGGTCCTTACCGTGAAAATCGTGAAAGACAGCTATAACAGAAATTAGCTACAATGGTACATGCATGGTATATACGCGTTAGTACCGGTATACGAAGTGTATCATGTTTGAAGTACACCAATCGCAGTATTTCGAAATGCATTTTATGTATATTTTTTGAGGAGTACATTTGCAGTTTTTTCGCCCCCTTGAGGTGGGTATTTACCAGGGTATCACCGGAACTTCTGTAAGTTCTGTACGCCCGTGCCTCAATCGGAACTTCTGTGAGTTCTGTACGCCCGGGCCACAATCGGAACTTCTGTGAGTTCTGTACGACCGGGCCACAATCGGAGCTTCTGTGAGTTCTGTACGCCCGTTCCACAATAAATACCCGGAACTTCTGTAAGTTCTGTACGCCCGTGTCACAATACCCGGAATTTCTGTGAGTTCTGTGCGACCTTCATACCCGTACGCGGAACTTCTGTAAGTTCTGTGCGACCGAGCCACAATACCCGGGGTACCGGTACAACGTGTTTATACCTGCCTGGAACTTCTGTGAGTTCTGTACGCCCGTGCCACAATACCCGGAACTTCTGTGAGTTCTGTAAGGGTTTTATACCCGTACCCGGAACTTCTGTAAGTTCTGTACGACCTTCATACCCTACAGAGAACTTCTGTAAGTTCTGTACTCCCCGTGTCACAATACCCGGGGTACCGGTACAACGTGTTTATACCTGCCTGGAACTTCTGTGAGTTCTGTACGCCCGTGCCACAATACCCGGAACTTCTGTGAGTTCTGTAAGGGTTTTATACCCGTACCCGGAACTTCTGTAAGTTCTGTACGACCTTCATACCCTACAGAGAACTTCTGTAAGTTCTGTACTCCCCGTTTCACAATACCCGGGGTACCGGTACAACGTGTTTGTACCTGCCCGGAACTTCTGTGAGTTCTGTATGCCCGGGCCACAATACCCGGAACTTCTGTGAGTTCTGTATGCCCGGGCCACAATACCCGGAACTTCTGTGAGTTCTGTAAGGGTTTTATACCCTAACCCGGAACTTATGTAAGTTCTGTAAGACACCCATACCCTGACCCTAAATCCACAAACCCTACAGAACCTGACCTTGAATCATTTACTCGTAGTGGATATGAGGCGCGACCTCAGTACCTGCAGTACTCAAATCTGCAATGCTTCACGCTGGGGGAATACTGATGGTGCTGAACCAACGCGAATGGACATATACGTATGTATACGTGCCGTTTGAGTTATTTATTTTTGGGAAATCGTCATTTGGGGGTATACCCCCTGGTTTTACGGCCATTTGGGAGTAGAATTAAAATGCGCCCGCGGAACGCGCTCCCGCGGGTCCAAACAGGCCTCAAACGCCATTCCGAAACCTTGACAAGATGCCCGAAGCTAACACGGTAACACAATGTTAACGTAATATTGGTAATTCCGCGAACACACTAACCCATAGTGTTATGTAAACGTTTAATGGACCATGAACGTTATCCGTCTGAATTGAATTACGGCAGCAAGTAAGAATTCCGCTAACACACTAACATAACGTTACACGCTACGGGCTGATATCGATAACACGGTAACATAATGTTAACGCTTCATTGACCATGTACGTTATCCCTATAACGTGTGTTACGATGGCAACTAGGAATTTGGGTAACACACTAACATAGTGTTACTCGCTATATGGGCTGCCTACCTTAACACCGTAACACTTATACTGCGGTCATCACGGGATCAAGGCAACACTCTAACAAAATGTTACGCGATCGCCCGCCAATATCGCAACGCACTAACACCATGTTATCACAAAACCCGGAAATTAGATAACGTAGTAACGTAATGTTACGATTTGTTTCCGCTGGCGCGTAACATTAACATAAAACGTTAAGTGTTACGTTATCCGAGGTGTGAACCTCTCCAATATTACCCCGCCCATGAATCTCCCAAGCCCATATACCTGTGGCCTGTGATGCAAATTAAGCTAATTAAGACACTGAAAATAAAAAATAAAATAAAATGTGTAAAAAGAAACAGCAGTGGATATGTACGAGGTTCTCCTTTGGGATGTGGTTGACATGATATCCCGGGGGTGTCGTGAGGTGTGTGTGTTCTTTACATTAAACCTTCCTTTCTACCCGTCGACGTCCAGCACACCCAGTGTCCGTGCCGATTCTTCATCCTAAAAAGGCATCAGTTCAATGGTCACAAAACTACGACACAGAGATACTACGCTCAATGCAATAAGCAGAGCAGACAATGCAATGCCATATGTACGTATACGACCAATGATGTCGGATTACGGCTGGAAATTCTCGTTACGCGATTTTCGGACATATGCGATTCTTACGGGTAATTGCGGCAAAAACAGGGGACGTTTAAGACACATCCCCGCTAGGATCAACAGGCACATACATAAATGTGGACAATGTTTTTTTTCTCTTTTTTTTCTTTTTGTTATTCGTTTTGATGTGATTTACCCAATATGTGTACTATTAATATATATTTGGCCAGCGGGTAGGTTGAGGTCGACTACGTATTCTTATGGAATCGGAATCAAGAACAGGATTTTTCAATACCTTCGCAGCTTTTTTCTCCAGGGGACGCTAAAAAATGTCCCGTACTACCTTAACGAGCCATTGGTCAATTTTGGAGAGGAATCTAGTGGTATTGGCCGATTTTGCAGGCTCGAAATTTCAACGGATGGCCAACTGGCTCTACTTTGTGTTTTCACCCGGTTTTGATGAAAATAAATCGAACCAGGCTTTCTGTTTCGTATTTTTTACCCTGTTTCGATTAAAAAAAAATAGAAACAGGGCCAGTTGGCTTGGGTTGACCATCCGTTGAAAACTCGAGCCTGCAAAATCGGCCAATACCACAAGATTTCTCTCGAAAATTGACCAATGAATGGCTCGTTGAGATAGTAGGGATATTGTTTTTTAGCGCCCCCGGGAGAAAAGGCCTGCAGAAGTGATGGAAAATCCCGTTCTGGATTCCGATCCCATGATAGTCGGCCTGATAAACCGATCGAACTTCTGACGCAGACCAGCGTGCTTGGACCTCTTCGCTATACAAGATACTATCGCTATGGTCGCAGCAGGTCGCAGGGCCACAGCGCAAGCAAACACATGAAAATATGAAAGGCAGGAGCTGCCCAAGGGAGCAAACAATGCAGGGGTTTCCTATGGAAATGTATGGTTTTTGTATGTAGGGGGCAGGGGGGCTACAGTAATTACCGCGGCCCATCCTTATTACTTACCGCCAAATCGGCCTCGCCGTAAGGAGGTAATGCGGCAATCCGACATCATTGTATACGACAGGCAAGACCTACCCTGCTAGCAATCCAGGTACATGAAAGAGAAAAAAGAGAAAAAAGAGAAAAAAAGAAAAGAAAAGAAAAAGCGAAAAGGAAAAAGGAAAAAAGAATAAAAAGTAAACATAATGAGGTGACAAGGCGGGAACATCATCAGGCGTTCCTAAACATGCACTTAAGTATGTATATGACGGGATAAGTTCGACGATGTGTGGTTGATTTGAGAAGTTAGACCTCAAAATTTACTGCTGCTGTAGTCACGAGTTTGCATCTTCTCCTGGTGGTGAACACTGCACACACCGAAACACGAAAACACCATGGCTGTCACAAACACCAGAGCGTGACGGGCGGGTACTGCTGTGCCACTGTTGTTGGACTGCTGCTGCTGTTGTACGTTAGGTGTTGTACTGTTGCTGTACTACGTATTGTACCGCTGCTGTCGGTGAAGGGGTATACAGTACGCGACAGATGTTAAGAATTTGATAAAAAGAATTTGAGGCTGAGATTTTGCGAAAATTAAGAATTTACAGCTAAGCATTTGTGCTGAACTCGATGAGGAACTAAGAATTAGCACGTGGGGAATTGCAAGGGTTCGGCGCATAAGAATTTTTCACTTGCACTGCAGTCCAGAATAATAAGAAACTAGCTGTGCAGACACTCCTTAAGACCACATGAGGCCCCTAACCAAGCTGCCTTTTCTATCCAAAATCGACCTCACATGTGACGTTTTCTCCAAGATATTTTTGCAAACTTATGGATAATGTTCGACAAAATAAATCCCGTCCCCTCCTCAAGAATTTAAATACCAAATAAGGCAACATTTTTTTTTCTGCTTTTGATGGCTGGTAATATTCAAGACGGAACGGGACGGGACTGTTTTGACATGTTTGCCGGGAAGACGAATGACGACGGGACGGTAAAACAATGAAAACTATAGTTGTCTGGACGGGACGGAACGTGGCGGGACAGGACGGTTGGTGCGAAAATTCTAGGCGAGACGGGACGGTACAGTATAATTACTTTTGTTTTTCATGACGCGGACGGAGACGGAATATGTATTTCTTCGCGACGGGACGAGCAAGAATTAGTTTTTGGTCGACGGGACGGGACGGCACATATTTTTTTCTTGGCGAGATGGGACGGTACATAATGTTTTTCTCGTCGGGACGGCATAATCTTGTAAATAATATTAATTTTCAGAACGCATCAAGTCTAGACGGTCGTCCGTCAGAGCCGCCGCCTTCCCAACATATTTGACGGACAGAAGAGGTATCAGTATTAACGGTATGTCGACGGGAAGGAGTGACGGCAATAGCTGGACGGGACGGTTCGGGCAGTTTTTGACGGCGGAGCGGGGCGCAATAGAGGCAGGTTTAGTCGACGGGACCGGGAGGTAAAGGGAGTTTTTCTCGGCAGGACAGGACGGTAAAGTGCAATGTGACAGTTTGTATGGGCGAGACGGGATGGTACGAGTTAACGGTAGGTGACATTGTCGACGGAACGAAACGGCACGGCGATTTCATTTCGACGACGGTTTTACCATCCTGTCCAGTCGTTACTACCGCCAATACCGTCTCGTCAGTAAAACATGAAAGGCCTTAATTCCCACCCCTTCCCCAGCGATGCAGATGTAATCAGCTCAGCCTATTGCTTGAGCTCGGCGCATTGCTTGCTGCGTGTACATGCCGTGTCGCTTGTACAGCAAAGGACCGTGTACAGTACTGCGGACACTTGGAATAGAGGATGTAAATACCTCGACCTGCGCTGGATTGTGTGGCGGACAATTTGCCGTGGTGAGGGTCCGCGACGATGAATGTATCTCGCAACGCTTTGAAGGGCCTTCCGGCGCTTGCCGAGTTGAAGGCCGAGGGAAGGATCCTTGAACAACACTTCTTGCCACTCAACGGGCATGTCATCAACGACCAACACCGTGTTGATGTTCGTAGCCAGGGGGGACTTCGCATGGCTTTGCCCATGGAAGGGGTGCTTTGACGGAAGGACACGCCTCAGACGTCGACTATGCTGAACTGTATATCTTACTACACATACAGTAACAACCGCTCAAGAAAATATATGAATTGCAACCGCTCAAGAAAAAGTAGTCGTACGTAAGCCTTTGCAAAACTAAAACGGCGTTTGGAACGCCTTTGGAATATAAGCATTTACCGTAGTTTTTAAGAATTTGGCGTTCTGCACCCTTTTGCGAAATAAGAATGTGGACATAAGCATTTTTGCGTAAGTCGGAGAGAAGATAAGACGCGAGCCTCAGCCAAAATAGGAGATTATTATCATCTGTCGCGTACTGTACAGCAGTAGTAACACGTTTGTTTGTGTAATAATTCGTACCGGTATCATATCATATGCGCTACGAGTAGTACCCCATACCTGGTTTATATAGGATTTACTGTGTAGTATACATCATTTTTCATATCGGACTTGTACCCCGTACTTGGTTTGATAGGATTTTGTCGGCGCTTGACACCATATTATTATTTTTATTATTGCCATCCGACAATGTGCAGTATGAGCTTCATTCAACGTTATCACTCATAGCATTCCCGAAAGCAGAAAGCCACGGAAACAAAAGAAACCTATGCGCATAGTTTAACTTCCTTCTATGTCTACTTCCCGCTAAGCTTTTATCCACAATACTCCATGTGTTGTCCTTGCTCCCTCCTTCTTAATATGCACACCATATGATCCCGTCGTCAAATGTGATACCAAAACACAATGTATATGCACACGGAACCCTCTCGTATGGCACATTTGTCTCACGCGTGAGGCGTTGAAGCCTCACTACTCACTACGAGGTGTGGAGAAGAGAGGTGCCGATCGGGGTCGGGTGGCGCGCGGTAGAGCCGGTCTCCCGCGGGGCATACCGAAACCGGCATAGTCTTGAAGATCCCAAACGACGTCACCACCACCACCACTACCGAACCGTAATATATTATACGGAGATGTATTATATGTATACGTATACAGTACAGGACACCTAATAAGAAACAGGCTAATAAGAAAGCCAGGCTGAGATTTGGAGTAAAATAAGAAATTCGGGGGTCGTTATCTTGAAATTAGTGTGGAAAGCACCCTCTCTCAAATGAGAAATCCAGCCTGGACCATATTTCCTGTTTCTTATTAGATTTCCTACACTGCTGTATACGATCGTTTGCTCGATGTTTGATCTAAACACAAGTATATATTATCGTGTGTACAACAAACCCTGCCTCACACATAACAACAAGAACCTCAACCTGGCCCAACGTAAAAATAGTGATGTTGGGTACTACAGCGCGCTGCTGCTACTACTGCTGTAAACTATTAATAGATCAAGTACTGGTATACCATAGGCGCCATCACTGCTGCAGTGTGTGTGTTGTCTTCACATTAAACCCGTTATTTCTACTCAACCACATCAGTACACCCAGTGCCTGTCCTGATTCCTAATCCTAGAGAGATACAAATTATGTGGTCACAGACTGTGAAACAGAGAAAAACCAAAACAAATTAAACGCAAATGAATGGGTAAAGCAAGTGAGATGCTAACGTACCGGGTACGAGAACACAACGACACGAGCCAAACCAAAAAAATAAGCACCAAAAGACAATAAAAAAACGAATTCTGAAATGAAACAGAATACAAATGACGCGGGGAGACAGAATCGCCCCTAGAAGAAAAGCATACGTGCCCAAGAGGAACAGGTAACTGCTGCACGGGTCAGGCAACACGAAAGCACAGCGCCTATACGTGAGGAACTTTTATTTAAGGACGGGCCAATCATAGGCTGTTCGAGCAGTATACTAAGACCAATCACATACGAGTTTTATAAGGATTACGTAAGGACGGGCGGTGGTGATTGGTGGCCGCTGACAAGCCTGACAGTCTCGGCGCTGCCAGGAGGCGAGACGTGCGGCTATGCGAGACAGACAGATAGCGCTGTTGCAAGCCGGATATTTGGACAATCACCCTCGCAGAGGGCGGTCCAGCACCCTCGTGGTGTGGCGGTATTTCCCGCCTGTAGTATGTTTCTAGTTGTGTTCTTGGGGCCCTGCGCTCTGTCCCTTTGAGAGGGTCGAAAGTCAGGGCCGGCGCAGGCTGCTCTGCCCCTACACGTACCATCTGCCCAGAGGCCAGATGCACAAGCTTTGAGTGCGGGCGCGTAGCCACACCACAACAATCCCAGCACCAGACTACATAACCAGCAGCAGTAGCTTTGTCTCCTCTGTGGATTCGAGCCCTCTCGGTTACCTGCAGCAGCGAGCGAACCCCGTACTTGCAGTACGAGTACGAGTGCAGAACGGGTTTTCCTTCAGCTCTCACACGGAAAAATATGCCACACTCTGTCCGCAAATATAAGATATTTTTTATACCCATAATAGTACTCAAACAGTCCCTATATTTCCGGACAAAGGGGTACACCGCACTACCACTCTGTCCGGAAATGTACGAAGTTATTGGTACTCGAATTAATACTCATACGTTCCTTACATTTTCGGACAAAACGGTATTGCGACGTGAAAAATCAACTCAAACCGTAGTCTAAAACCAAGTTATATGAACTCTCCCCTAGGAAAACATCCCAATAATTTAATGCCTTAAAAAATCATCCTCAGGTATAGGATCGGAGCCACACGAAAAAGAGGAAGACACCGGCAGAGGGTGGAAACAAAGGGAAAAACAAGGCAAAAAAGCAAGAAAGAAGACACGAGAAGAGAGGAAAAGAGAAAAAACGTTATCAAGGCAAGCTCAAGGCGATGGTAATAACAAGCTCCCGTCTCTGCTATAAAAACCGATACAGGGACCATGTCACACCTTCTGCAGTGCAGTAGATTAAACGAGGTCACTTTCGTAAGGCTAATTTCTAATTTCTAATTTCTAATTTCTTAACTTCTGCCCGACAGTGAGCATTTTGTACGGCGTATTTACTGGGGTATTTCGCTATTTCTCATTTGCGGGCCTACTGGTATACCCGTAGTACTACAGTATACACTATACACTACGTACGAGTATACGCAATAGTTTAGACTGCGGAGTACGTATACCTATGTACGTACGTACCTCACCTTGCTTGGGTCCGTCGGACAGATTTGGGTCGACAGTCGACAGCCAGATCACCGTCGGATTCAGAAGTAGCCTCGTTGATGAGAGTGTTGCACGCGGATGGATGACCCGCTTTGAATTCTGCTTGCCTTCCGTCCTGCAACCGAGATAACTTCCGCCCGAAGCAAAAGTGCCCCCTCTTACGGCTCGCCGCGGGGCGCGCGATTTGGCCACAGCCCGAAGTACAGAAAATACAAGGTACGGTATATACCTGGTATTATTCCTCTCAACAGATTGTGTGTCAACGAGTACTTTTGCCAGGAGGTTCACGGAAGCCGGATCGCTTGTCTCGGGCAGCAATGGACACAAAAGGCAGAGCAGTATGTAGCGGTAGGACGCACACACAGCCCCTATTCCAAAGGCAATCTACTAAGTCCCGGACAGCTGTGTTGATACAGCAGTAGTATATGGTCTATGCTTTTCGTGCACAGAACCGGACCGACAGTGAGGAGGACAAAGTTCTACAACAGCAGCCGCAGCAGTAAATATTATGGGGTATGGTAAATATTCAAGGCTTATCACGGTATTTTGACGGGAAGATAACGACGGTAACGGCGGGACTGGACGGGACGGTAAAACCGTCGTCAAACTGGTCCCGTCGTCCCGTCCCGTCCCGTCTCGTCCCGTCCCGCCGACAAATTGTCCAACCGTTAAATTTTACCGTCCCGTCCCGTCATCGATATCTGCCCCGTTGAACTTTACCGTCCCGTCCCGTCAAGAACATCGCTCCCGTTGAAAATTACCGTCCCGTTCCGCCGAGATACTGAAATTTACCGTCCCGTCCCGTCACTGCACCGTCGTCTTTACCGTCCCGCCGACAAAAAAACTTGTCTCTCCCGCCAAGATTCACCCCTGCCCGTTGTCCCTTCCCGTCATTATTTCAACCAAGAATCTACGAATTTACAAAAATTGATTTTTCACATTAAACCGTGCTTTCTCGTACTCAACCACGTCAGTACACCCAGTGCCTGTCCTGATTCCCAATCCTAGAGAGATACCAGGTACAAATTATGTTGTCACAGACTGAAACAGAGAAAAAAAACAAGAACAAAATAAAACGCAAATTAATGGGTAAAGCAAGTGATACTGGGTACGAGAACACAACGACACGAACCGAACCAAAAAATAAAAAATAAGAACAAAAAGACAAATAAAAAACGAATTCTGAAATTAAACAGAATACAAATGACGCAAATGACGCAGGGAGACAGAAGTGCCCCTACAGCAGTACGTAGAAGAAAAACACACATGCCCAAGAGGAACAGCTATTTAATAACTGCTGCACGGGCGAGGCAACATGAAAAAGAGGAAGACATGTACATTAAAATTAAATTAAAGTTATACGAATTTACGAAATTACGAAATTACGAAATAAATACGAAAATTCCGAAATATTAAACATCAAAATATCAAAATATGAAATAATTATTTATTTGTTTTATTATGGGGATACCAATGGGGATACGAATTTCAAGATGAGTTTCTATTCACGTCCGATGTACGATTCGTACGGGTGTTTCTTTTCGTTTGTTTTGCCTATGAATCTGGAATTATTATTAGTATAAGTGCTGGATATGATCCACACTTAAACTATTAAATAGCACGTATAAAAACACACCCGATATAGACTACGAGTACTACTTTCTACTGCAAAACCCTACCATACTTTAACCCCACCTTAATAGCAGTCTCTACATTATCTGTGTGAACTATACCAACCCCATTATACGTGCCCTCCCACACTCCTAAACCCCCCTTTACCCCCACATTCATAATTTCTTATTATCTACCTCCTCCCCACTTAGTCCCTTGACCTGGTTGAATACCTCCCGCCACTCACTGCGTTAGAAGCTAAAACCCTTGAAACCTTAACTTCCTCATATTATCTAGTCGCTCTTACGTACATCATAAAAGCGTTACTCTTCCACCTCCCCTGACGTTGGATTTCCATTACCGAAACCCCACCTGCCGCAAGTCTCGTTGCTCCCCCAATCCTGCCCGAATGCAACGCATACTCTCCCGGTACTAACCCTTGTCTTCCCACTAAATCCCTTAAGGACACTGTAGCCTGATTACGAGTCCACACTCTCCAATTACCTCCGTCGCTTTTTTCTTTCTTTTCTCTTTTTTTTCTCTTGCATGCACCTGGATTGTTGATGTAGGTACTATGCTACAGCAACAGTAACCAGTAACCTACTAAGTCGCTGATCGGGAACAATGTCGTATCATAGTAGCAGGTATAATAGTAGGTGTATGCACCAGCCTATCTATCTAACTCAGTAGCATAGAGTGCTATTGAAGTAAGGGCGTACTCCGTCATGCACGTACGAATAGTACTTGGTATCAGGACAGTCATGGATATGGGCGAAATACGGATAGACAACGTCTCGAGAACATATGCGGACATCTGACACTTCGTTTCGTTGAGACAGTTCTTGAGAACAGTAGGTAGTAGGTGGAACTGTCACGAGAAGCTCCAAGGAACGTTGCTGTGGGTCGGTCAAGTACAACCACCCGATAGAGTACATCTAGCCGCTAGAGCCGAGCTGTGTCGAGGCTAGTGTGCGCCCACCAAGCTACACAATCCAACCAACGCAACCCATCTTCTCAGCTCTGATCTTATTCTGTTTCTTTCATCCTTGGCCCAGAGAGAGCCTTCTTTTAACATCATGACATTTCTTCTGAGAGAAGCTAACGAGCGCGCACTAACGGCGGCTCGCGCCAAGCCTCTGGACTAGCACGTCCACCACAATGCCACAGAAGGGACACCTGTCACCCAACATGGATTGCTAGCAGGGTAGGTCTTGCCTGTCGTATGTGGCATTGCATTGCTCTGCTCTGCTTACTGCACTAAGCGAGTATTCTGTGTCGTAGTTTTGTGACCACAGAACTGGTACCTTGTTTAGGATGAAGAATCGCACGGACACTGGGTGTGCTGGATGTCGACGGGTAGAAAGGAAGGTTTAATGTGAAGAACACACACACAGGAATTCCGCACATGTAGCAAGATGGAGAACTAACTGTCCAGGTAAGGATACATCAGCATCAATTCAGCATCACCTCAAAACCACCAGACCTCACCCCTCAAACGTGAGAAACGACGGCGGCATGACTATCCCAATTGAAATCAGTCGCCCCAACCACCGTTTTCTTGCGTGAAACCACTTCACCTACCTCTTTTGTCTCCTTTCGACCCTCTGAACAAAAAGTTCCACCCGATTAGCGCAACGCCACAATTCAGGAAGTTGATCAACTGTGTCAATCCACAAAAAAAACAAGAAACTCTCCTCTCGTCAACCCCAATATCTTTGTGGAGTTTCCCGTCGTTGACGCAAACAACGTCAACGCACGGCCAAAAAAAAATAGGAGACCGCTAAACATCATCCACATGGACTTCGCCCCAGGCCTAGCCTTTCAGGAGCCTGAAAAAAGCCTGAACACTGTTCGAAACAGGCGTGCACTAACTCTTCGTCACTTGCCTATCTTTTGCCAGCCGCGTCAGCACGCTACAGGCATTTAAGTTAAGCAACAACAAAATAACGCCGTAGTCGTGGAACCCAAAATCAGGGGAAAGGGGAATATTGTTTGGGCGTAGCCCCACCCAAGCCTGGTCTAAGTGCGTCGATCTTAACGAGAAAGTATTTTTCTGGTTTTCTCGGAAATTTCGGTATTTTCTAAAATGGGTTCTTAACAAGTACGAGCTTTAGTTGCCTCGCTAATAATCGTCCACCAGGCACAAAACCGTCACTACAGCAGCAGCGCTCTCGGTAACCATCCGTGTGGTGGTCCCACAACGGTCGGCCTGGCTCGTAGGCAGGTATCGGTGCCTCGGAGAGTGGAATCCACCACCAACTCGTCGCGCTACGACGCCCAACGCTACAAAGGCTTGAGCTACAGCCCTCCGCGAGCTCGGTCGGTCGGGTACCTCGGTGCGGTCACTGTGTCAACTCGATTGTGAGAGCTCAAAAAGCTTTTGCGCCTTCTGCGCTCGGCTATGGCCTGTGGAGGACCTCGGGGACAACCCTGGCCAGCCCTGTGTGTTCGTGAGGGGTGGCACGGCTGGCACGGTGGGGCTGCCCGATCGTACCCATAAAAACCAGAAATTTACGGGATTACCAGAAAAACTTGGAGGCCTGTTTTTTCGGGGATGAAGTTTTTCTGGTAAAACCAGAAAAAACCAGAAAAAACCAGAAATTTCTGGTAAAACCCGAAATTCACTCCTCGTTAAGATCAGAACCCTAAGCACAGCCCATAGCTCTGATAAAGGGGACATTACGATACCAACTGAATGCAACAAGCAAACCCTAACCGACCAGCACCTGGTGACTCCCACACAAGGTTCGGCAGCTATACTTGAGTGGCTGTCCGAGCAGCTTGCCCTTAGCGACACATAGCAGCAGCAGCGCAGCGAAAGGGTTCCACATGCAGCCAAAGAGTCCCTGCATATTATAGGTTAGACGTGAATCGCTCTGGCAGCGCCACTTTGCAGGCACATCGTACGTATTATACTCGTTAGTACAGGACACCTAATAAGAAACAGGGAATCTGGCCCAGGTTGGATTTCTTATTTTAGCGAAAGTTCTTTCTACACTAATTTCAATATAAAGACTCCCGAATTTCTTATTTTCCTTTGAATCTCAGGCTGGATTTCTTATTAATCTGTTTCTTATCAGG
>MEHQ01001475.1:13111-81877 GCA_008828725.1 Saccharina japonica | reverse complement strand
AAAGCAAAGCGAACGAAGTGCGAGGGACGTGCGAGGGACGTGCGAGGGACAAACCTCAATATTAAGGATTCTTTAAATAAAGCCACGCTGTGGCAGTTTTCAGAACTGTTTTTTGTCCGTTTGTGTCTGTCGCGAGCAGGAGTACACAACCATGGGCAGATACCCAACCCATTAGGAGGAGCATCTATTGATGCTCGAAGGGCTAGCGCCCTTCTCGCATCAATAGCTCCTCATCATGAATTTTAAATATAAAATGGCGTTGTATCGTAGGCTTTGGAGAATGTACGAAATAGGGGCTGTACTGTATACGGCATGCTAAAACATATACCTGGTATATGTATATATACCAGGTACTAATTCTGTGTCGTATCGAGTTTATTTAGTATACGTACTATACTGAAAACCATACAACAGCTAAAATGAGCAAATAAGCACACGGCTTTATGTTGCTTTGGTTTTTAAACTACGTAATAAAAAAGCAAAAGCAGCTGATAATATATATACGATTTAAAAATAAAATAAAAAACTACAGCTTAGTTGTGAGCTCGAGGATTTCGTCGAAGCTCATCTTTGCTAGCTAAGTGTATATATATCACACCCTGGACAATTATCAATTGCCTAATTGTCTATTAATAGTTTCCTATTACAATTGACTGGCAATTGTGGTCGCCAATTCCAATTAATTGGAAAGCATCGAGCTCTATGGTACAGGCAATTCCTATTAACAGACACCCACCAGGCCCTATCGTCCACCCAATTTATGCTAATATACACCCCATCTACATTAATGGTTGAAGTAATTGCTATTAACAGTAACCACCGAAATCCCATTGCTGAACCCATAGTCTATTAAAATAAAATATCCCATTCTATTGTAACGCTAATGGACAATTGCAGAATATTTTCGGTGCCAATGGTTCTGGCAATTCCATTTAATTTATATTCTCCTAAATAAATTGTGCTGGCAATTCCATTTAATTGACACCCCTCCCTCTAAATAAATTATGCTGGCAATTCCAATCAATTGACACCCTCCCAAACAAATTGTGCTGGCAATTCCGTTTAATTGACAATTCCGTTCAATTGACACCCTCCCAAATAAATTGTGCTGGCAATTCCGTTTAATTGACATCCTCCCAAATAAATTGTGCTGGCAATTCCATTTAATTGACATCCTTCTAAATTATTTGCGCGGGCAATTCCATTCAATAGGCATCTTTCTAAAGAATTGTCCTGGCAATTTCATTTTGTTGGCAGGCTTCGTTTCTAAAGAATTGTCCTGGCAATTTCATTTTTTTGGCAGGCTTCGAAATAAATTGTCCAGACAATCAGGCATTTCCATTCTATAGACAATATTATGTTACCGGTCAATTGATTGCGTACGCTGCAATTGGAAGTTGACACATCAATGTATGTATGCATGAGGAAGTTATTTCTTAAAGTTGCAAAGGCAAACGATTCGTGAGGCTGTCTAGCGATTGGAATTGCCGAATCAATTTATTAATGAAGCAGTCTATTAATTGGAATCGACCAGACAACATATTTCGGAGGATGCCCATTAAATTTAATATATCGGACAAAATGTTTGGCGGCCGATTAATCACTTGGAAAATGTTTTTTTCATTCCCTTTCTGCTTAAGCCTTGGACAATAGGCATCGCAATAGACTATTGCGCCTACAATAGACGCACCGAAAAGTCTATTCAATGAAATGAGGCGGACAATTGATTATTACCATATTGCCGCAATTGGAATTGCAAAGACAACAACATATTGTAGTCCACCTACTAATTGGAATTGTTTAGGCAATTGTTTTAGAGCTCTGTGAATTAACTGGAATTGCCTCCTGCATTTTTTCCGCTTCGCAGACTCCAATACTCTATTACTTCTTCAATAGGATATGGGACCTACCCACAATGGACTATTGCTTTTACAGTATATCTCCCGCAAGTCCATTTAAATGGAATTGGTCGAGATCCTGCTTTCTTGGTGCACCTATCAATAGGAATGGTTCGGCCAATAGGTTTGTGTCCTGGTCTTCCAATAGATATTGTTTCAGCAATTATTTCCTGGTCTTGTCTCACAATTGAAATGGTTCAATCAAACCGTTTCTGTTCTTACCTTCCAATTGGAATTGTTTCCATAATTTCGTTTCGTTCCTTTCTATTAATAGGAATGGTCGGAGCAATAGGTTTCTGCCCTGACCTTCCAATTGAAATTGTTTCAACAATTAGTTTCAGGTCTTGCTTATCAATAGGAGGAGTGGTTTGGTCAATAATAGGTTTCTGTGCTGACTTTCCAAATAAAAATGTTGGTTGGGCTTTGTCCTGACCTTCCAATTGTTAGTGTTCGATTTCGTTTTTTCTGACCCCGACAATTCCTATTAATAGACTGTACTTTAAGTCATTTGGTTGGACAGTTCCTATTGGTAGACAACACTTGAAACAAACTGGCTATACAATTCCAATTAATAGCCAGCACCCGAAATCAATTGTAGGCACAATTCCAATTAGTAGGCAACACCCAAAATCAGTTGCTCGGACAATTTCAATTAGTATCCTTCAATAGAAATAATTTGGTTGGGCAAATCCAATTAATAGACAGCATCCGAAATCAGTTGTAGCCACAATAGACTATTGTAATAGGAATGGTTCAAATAATTGTGCAGGCAATTCCAATTAATTGACAGCACCCAAAATCAATTGTCCGGACAATTCCAATTGGTAGGCAGCATCCAAAATTAATTACCTGGACAATTCAAATTAATATATTTCAATCAAAATCATTTGGTTGGGCAATTCCAATTAATAGACTACACCCAAAAATAATTATAGACACAATAGACTATTGAAATAGGAATTGTCCAAGGGTGTGATATATATATATTAAAAAATTAAAAAAAACAACAGCTGTGAGCTCGAGGATTTCGTCGAAGCTCATATTTGCTAGCTGAGTGTAATACTTCGATCGCGCGTACTTACGGGTTTTATATCTCCTCATGTAGGATGTACATCCGTATGAGGGGGACACAATCTGAGGCTGTAGAATTCAGAAAGTGTGTGTCTATTTGTGGGGGAAGAAAATAATTTAAATTAAATTAAAGTTAAAATTAAACAGTCTGAAATAAACGTACCAGGTTTACTATAGTGTTCCGACGAGTTTACGTGATAGAGTGGTTCTACTATTTGTAGCCATGTGTATGGTATATAAGAAGAGGTGTGTGAGTACAGGTTATGGAGTAAAACTTAAAAGCACCTGGATGAATTTTTAATTAGTTAGTGATTTGGGTTTTTTATAGTGTGCATTATTTAATTGTACCTATAAGGTATCTTTAGTGGCAATTAGTAAGAACATATAAATGTGTGACGGTAATTACATATATATGTATAAGTAACAATAATACAATAATAGACATGTTTTCACTTACAACACTTCGTACCTGCCAGCATCTGTTTTTTTTTTTTTTTTTGTCCATCCCATTCATTATCTTCGCACTTCCGTCTTTCTCCCTCCCTAGTCGTAACTCAGATCCGGGGTCACAAAGTAGGCTCCTCTCCCTCCTCCCCCACTACGGTTCTTGCCTTGCATTTTTATCGCGAGAAGATTTCAGCACTTTCTTCCCTCGTCAACTCTCGTCGAATCTGTGAAACATAACATTCCCGCGTTTGACGGAGTTACCTACCCGTGGAGTTGCGGTCCAGCAATGACGTAATACGTAATAACCAGTATATATACCGGGATATTGGAGGATCATACCCCATAGGTACCGGGGTAATCAGTGTTGTGAACCGATAACCGAAATTCGGTTTTTTCGGTCGGTTTTTTCGGTTTTTCCCGACCGAAAACCGACTTTTTTTCGGTTTTTCGGTTTGAAAAAAAAAACGAAACCGAAAAACCGACTCGGTTTTTTTCGGTCGGTTTGTTTTTTCCCCGTCCCCTGAGTCAATAACGCCTACATATCTACATGGAAACCCCGTTATGTATGGACGTATGGACATCTGATACGCACACAGCACCCAGCACATAGCACACAGCCCGCAGCAGCAGCAACAGCAGTCGCACAGGGCACGGGGTACAGCGGTACAGGGTACAGCAGTGCGTCGCGAGATTGCGAAGGATAGCCATGTCCGGTTCAGGCGGCAGTGCTGACTCTGACCTTGTGCCGGAGGCAGAGGCGGGTGCAGGCAAAGGGGAGGTGGAAGTGGAGAGCTCGGACGATGATACCGTGAAGGTTGTGAGCAAGCCTCTCGGTGGTCGAGTTGCAGCGTCAAAGGCGGCGGCAGGCTTCGTGACCTGCAGACAGTCGAACTGTGTTCTTTACAAGAAACAAACACAGCTGGCTCCGCCATGTCGACAAGGATCGAGCTCTGTGCCCGACCTGCGCCATTCCTGTGCCGTGCAAAAACACTGCTGTACCTGTAGCTATTGTCGGCTGCAGATTATAAATATGCATGTCGACCTGTACCGTGTGTGTGTGGCGCAGCAGACGCAGGTACTGCAGGAGGGCCACTTGACACCATACCGTCACATTATGCCAACACATGCGCACCGAACCCTTCGAAATGTAGACCAATTGGCTAGTTTAGTCGGGAAACCGACCGAAAAACCGACCGAAAATTTTCGGTTTCGGTTTCGGTTTTTTTCGGTATAAAAAAAAAAACGACCGAAACCGACCGACTTTTCGGCGAGAAACCGAAAAACCGACCGAGTCCATTTTCATTTTCGGTTCACAACACTGGGGGTAATGCGCATCCTCTGATTAATTTATTTTTTTGCGAGATCACGGTTGGTTGCTCCTCAGAACTTAATTGGAAACTACGAAAGAAAGTTTCCTCGGGCCCGATTTCCTGATTTGTTTGGTGGTCTCTGCTGGTCTCTGTGTTGCTGTGTTGCTGTACGAGTACCTATTATTGCTGCGAACTCTCATCTTCGTTGCAGCTTTGGTCCGGTAGACAACAACGCCCAATCTGCTCGTTGTGCTGCACGCCTACTCGTAGTACGCAGCAGCAGCAGTGCATCTATATAATATATCCAAAGCTCTAAACACACAGAGAGCGCTAGCCGGCAGGTCGAACCGTCACCAGGAAGCAAAAGGCAAAAGCCCGCAACGGCGGGCAGTAGGGCTCGACTCTCCACTGGCATCCCCTACGCGCCCTGTGCTTGTGGGTAGGAACCCCGGTGGTTGTAAACCAAACGCATTTTGCCCCATTCAATAAACTTCAAAATCTGCCAGTCGCACAAGAACTACCATTAATAGATTAATAGTGGTGTGTCAGTGGGGAGAAAGAGGCGCCCCCTCAGCAGTAACCCACAGCAGGCAAAACCGGCAGCAGCAGCAGCGATATTTTTCCGAGGCGTTACCCTATCATAGCCGTTTCTAAAGGTGAGGGGTCAATTAATTGGTGAGTAGTACTTGATGAGTACGTAGTACTGCTTGTTGTGTAGTATATTACAGCAGGAGGCGTGCTATGATGTGTCTTCTGGTGTTTTGCTGGCTGCGTGCTGCTGCTGTTGTTGTTGCTGCTTCTGCTGCCGTCAATGTTGTTATGTTGACGCTGCTGCTGTTGTTGCTGCTGTGTGGTACTGCGGTACTGCTGTTCTGTTTGCTGTTGTTGTATATCGTGCCTGTCGTACGTGGCATTGCATCGTCCACTCTGCTTACTGCTGTCGTACGTTCCTCTGCAGCTGCGGCTGTTGTATTACACAGCAGCAGTGCTTGTGCTGCGCTGGTGCTATAGAAATGCATAGAAAGTGTTGGTCGGTATCGCACAGTAGCAGCAAGCAGGGAGTCGTTACGTCGATGGCCACAAAATAGTTACGCGTAATTACGGGAAAAGAGCCTTGTGCCAAAATTTTGCGTTGTTCTACATAACTACTGTATTATGAGTTACGTACATATATATGTATCTACCAGGTACCTGGTATAACACAATGAGCTACAGCCGTATATAGCTGTGAACCAACACCAAAACTTGATTACAAAACGTTAGCAACGACAAATTGGAACGTGCCAGATATACCTCGATCTCACAGCTGTTGTCCTTTATTTTTATACGAGTATACTCTGTCCTAGAGGATGAAGTTTGTGCTATCATACTCAAGATATTATGTCAAATATATAGGCTAAAATTAAGGAGTACACATTTTCAAGAATCGGTCGACGTTCTGTGCAGGTCTGTGAGTATTTTTGTTTTTCATACTCTCGTTGTACTCCACATGTTATCCTGCTGCTGTACCGGCCGCCACCAGAAAGATAAAAATGTAATGCTTGCTCTCTCCCCGCCCTTACACTGCTGTGCGTTGTCCCGAAAACACGTACCAGGTATTCTACAGCGGCAGTCGTACAGCATGGCAACTCGCGCACCGATCAGCGGGCGGACTATGCAGGCAGGACGACCCGCGGGACCCACCACCACAGAGGTATTTTTGTGTACTCAATAGCAACTCCTTATCGTCGAATCTACAATAGATACTAAAGCTTGTGATGGTACTACAGTACTGTTGTACAGCTGCATAATACCACCAAGCCTACTGCTGTGAACTAGGCTAATGCACTGCCATGGATAAGACCACTGCTGTAGACTAGGCTAGTGCACTGCTATGGATGTGGCAAACTCGTGACACACGCGAAGCCTCCCCATGCGGTGATCGATCGGCCGTCTCCCCTCCTCTTACAGAGGCTTGCAGAGGTCCAGGAGCTTCTTGTAGCGAAGAAGCCCTGGCCTGCTTTTCTGCGAGTCGGGTCGGACGCACTGAATGAGTGGGAAGACTGCCCAGATGCCGTCCAAGATGCGCTCAAGTGGATGGCTACGACCACTGGAGGGATGCTCGACATGGCAAGCGTAGGCCCTCTCACACCCGTCTGCCAGGCCTTCAAGGCTCTGATCGAGGCAGTTGGGGGAGCAATGGAGGCGGAGGAAAACCTACGGGGCCTGATTTCCTGGTGTTCGTTTCTCATCGGTGTCTTCATGAAGCTTGGCACGATGGAGGGCACACTGTCTGACGCACCCGTACATAAGTGCCTGCGGGACTTCGGATCGACGACTAACCAGCTGGCAAAGCGTGCCAAAACGTTGGGAACCAGGCGGAAGTTGAAAGCGCTCCTCTACCATCGTAAGGACACTGCGGAGATTACCCAATTCGAAGACAAACTTCGCAATATCTGGACAGACATTGGGTTCCTCGTTGCCCTAGATGTACGGCAGGCGCAGCGAGGCTTCCTACCGCCTAAACTGGAGTCCATGGCCGCTATTCCGAGCGGGGCACTCCCCCTGCCGGACTATCACGTGGAGCGCACTTCTATCGTGGAGACGTTTGTTTGCAAGCTCACGGCTGTTGCTGCTTCTTCTGGCAGTGTCAGTCCCCCCCACATACTCCTCGGCATGGGTGGGGCGGGCAAGACGGTTCTGGCATCGTCTGTTGTCAGACACGAGCATGTCCGGAAGCACTTCCGGCAGGGTATCTTCTGGATCAAGGTCGGTCCAGGCCGGAAGGACCAACTCCACGCCCTGTTCGAGGGACTGGCGAGGCAGGTGGGAGCAGCACCCACGGACACCCCCCGCGGGGTGCCACACACGTTAGACAGCTTAGACGCGGTCGTTCAGCACCTTAGTGCTGTCGCGAGAAGTGCTTCGCCTCGCCTGGTTGTTCTGGACGACGTGTGGGAGCGTGAGGTAGTTGATGCATTGGTGCCCACGGGGCTCGTACTGCTCGTCACCACGCGTGACGATTCAGTGGTTGGAGGTCTTGGAGGGGCACGTGCCGAGGTAGGGAACATGACGGAAGACGTGGCGTTGAACCTGCTGGTGCGTGCAAGCGGGACAGTCGGGTCACCCGGGGCAGAGGCTCGGGCAGCAATGCAGCAGGTTAGTTTGTCCGGTAGGCCTGTTTGATTCGTAAATGAATAGCATCCCGGCAGCGATGGGTACACTAGGTGTAGAAAGATGGCTGACTGGAACCACATATAAACAGGTTGCAACTACTTCGATTCAGCAACGTCGCTTTCGGAACCGGACGCTGTTCGTTAGGCGCTGCATATCTATTGGTCAAAACACCGTATACTCGAAAGATTCCACAGGTGTCAGGTATCGGAAACCTGTAGCTCTATGGATTAACAGGCCCGACACTACACCTCATTTGCGATATTTTGGCTGCTCAGCCCATTTTCGCTGCAACGCTTGATACTACAGTAGAAGCATGACGTTTACACTACATCATTCAAATTGTCTGCTGCGTCTGAGTTTCAGTGTTTTTGGCAGCATACCGTCGTAGGCTTGGTCGCTTTCAAGAGAAATAATCCAGAGTCAAGACGAGACGACTACTGAGTACTCCGTCTGACCGTGCGCTCCTCACCTGAAGGTGGGCCGAGATTGTGGGTTTTTGCCCTTGGCACTAGCCATCGCCGGTTCCATGGCAGTTGTGAAAGGGCGCGGACGTTCGGCGCAGGCATGGCTCGAGCTCCATAGCGACTTGGAAAGCAAGGCGAAGATGTTGATGGCGAAAGGCGGGACGAGAACATCAATACACCATGTGCTGGACACTAGCTTTGACGAGCTAGGAGCCAGTAAGCAACGCATGTTTCTGAGTGTGGCCGTTCTAGCCAAGGGTGTTATCGCTCCCGAGGACATGCTGACAAGTCTCTGGAAAGTCGAGGTGAGCATGGGCTCCGTGTTCTGAATCCGAGTGTAAAGTACAGTATGCATCGTTCTTAGGTGGTCTAGGGCGTGCCAGGAGTGGTATGCCTTGTGCCTTGTCGTGTACGTGCGCGACACACGAACATGAGCACACTACATGCGTAACCCGTGCTAATGGAATCACTAGAATTGAGTATGTTTCCCTCCAAACTACAGCACGAACTAGAACAAACGGCTGGAGATATTATCGTACCGCCGCTGTGAGAAAGCGGGAAACACGGTTGATTGTTTAGGGGTATTTTCGCGCGGCGCAATTGATATTTTAACAGTGCCAATCGTCAACACGCCTATCGTAAACCACCTCGTGAGACAATAGACCTTTGATATCGTCACACAATCGACCCACGGTCAACCCGTTCTGTGTTGGGCGAGGCCAGTAAACACAGGGAATGGCCTCGAAGATACCACGTGGATCCGTAATCTAGTGGGAAAGGAGTCGCACGTGGTGCCCTACGGTCCTCGAAAAATATCTACATTTCGTCATGTGAGAGGGCTCGAGAAGATTACCGTCTGTTTTCTACACACCAGCAGCCCAATGCTTATATCAGACACCTGACCGGCGCCCGCCACATATCACCGGGCGTCGTGTGAACCATGTAAGCCTAGGGTCGGTCGGACCCCCTAGCCAGTGTGGCTTCACCCAGGTTTCATGATTCAGTTGTTGGTTTCGTGAGTCGATGTCTATTGGGCTCGGAATATCGCTGCTTCGAATCAAACATTTCTCTGGGCCTTCTCCAGGGGGAAGTTGGCCGAGGATCCCGCCAGCAAAGCAGTTGTTTGTGTCGATAACATATCTCGAAAAAAATAAGATCGCACTCACAGCGGGCGGTAAAAAACTATATTTTATATACGTAGTAAGCAACCGTGTTTTTACAGGATAGCGTTTCCTCTAGCATATCGGCCTAAAGTGAACTATATTGTATTGGCTGTACTGTTACTACAGTAATGACAACCGTAGCACTATGATTATTCCAATACTCGAGGACGGTGATTGTCCCAACACTCGTATCCGTAGGCTGTACTGGTGACGGGAAAATGTGTGCACGTCGACCGACCAGAGCCTTGCCGGTATTAACTTTCGACACCCCCCACGCTTTGCTCGAGTGACTAGTTGAGCGCGGATAAGCTTCAATACAAACAAGTTCGCCGTGCGTTTTTTTCTGTCCCTTCGAACAGGACGTCGAGAATACCCGCGATGTAGCACGAGGCCTTGTTGACAGGTCTCTCTTGCAGGCGGTTGGGGGCAATGGATACCGTGTGCACGATCTGCTGCTGGACTTCGCAAGATATCGCATTGAGCAGGCTCCGCTCGAGAAGGCCGTCTTGTGCCAAGCGCAGTACCTGGGCAGGCTTGATACTGTCTGGGGCTACGCTATAGAAGGTGACCACATCGAAAGCTACTACTCCCTGATGGCGCTTTGGCGGTCGGTGGAGGCGCTGTCCAGCAGTACTCGGCTGCAGGTCGACGAATACGGGGCCAGCTTACGAGTGTTGGCGGGAGAACTGTCGGCCGAAGCAGCAAATCTCCACGCCGTTGTGGGAAAACTGTTCTACATGCAGGTGAGTAAGCTCAAGGAACTGGCCGGATGCCTCAGAGAGAGGGCAAGACATCTAGCATGTGGAAATAACGCCACACGGAATATGTTATTATCAAGTTTTGTATTGAATATCGTTAAGAACCCCACGCGTGTATGCCTCTCGGCCGAGTTGACTACATATTTGGTTGCAACGTAAATCTTTTTGGCATTTTGTTTTTTCTTGAAACGCACCGCCATGAACTTGTTTGTTACTCTGCGGCAACAGGTCAATTTCATTTCTAGTTTTGACTGAGTTACAAAGCCACTCGCCCGAGTGGCGTAAACGTGGGTGTAAAAATTGGGATACCCCCCCTATCGTAGCACCCTTCGTGGTTGTGTGCTGCATACGTTGTGGTGCAGATTCCTGCGCTGGGGGAATGAAATATTTTCGGTGGGGGTTATTTGAGGCATGGTAGTGCAGAGGGAGAACGTCGCGTGTCGCTTTATGCGAACCTCGAATATGTAATGCTTCCAACTCACGTAGATTTACAAAGGTACACTTTTACACGGCATGTACTCGACAAGTAATGGCTTGATATCGCCGGCCGTCGTTTAGAGCACTGCAGGTGAGATGCCATAAATGTGTGGTGATTTGAAACGCCGTGTTGACGTGTTCGTGGGGAACTGCCATGGCTTGTCGTAACCAGCGCATTGCATCGATGGTTCGGTCGGAAGCAAGCGTTTGGCATCCAACCCGCTACATGCTTCCATGCCTTGTGACCACGCCCGTGCATCATACTACCCTATTGTGTACGCTAGCTTGTTGAAAGTGGAGGCTTGAGTCTTGTTCAGCGCCCATAGCATTGTTTGGAAGATCTTTGATGTGCTATTGCTCGACAAGAGAGCGGGGTTGTCGACAGCACATGGGCATTTTGCCGGGTCCCTTTTGTGTGGTCGGATTTTGATAAATGTTCAGTCTCTGTTGGCCCTTGTCGACCGCCCAGGGTCGTAGTTGCTAACACACCAACTTCCTCTCGTTTCTCAGGGAAAGTACGCTGAGGCCGAGCCACTGTACGACCAATCGCTCTTGATCTTCGAAAAGGTCTACGGGCCGACACACTCAGAGGTCGCCATAGCCCTCAGCAGTCGGGCGGCAGTGTTGAAAGCGTTGGTAAGATCAACATTTCCTGGAGAAATAATCGTGACGCTTTCGGCGCCCTTTGTTGGTACCATCTTGGGCATGTGTTTGTAACCGTGTCGAATGGTTTACCGTACAACGCTTTGAACATTTCTACCAGAAAGTAGATTCAAATGACGCTATCGATTTGTTGACAAGCGTTGAAAGGTTCTTCTGGAGTGCTGCGTACCAGAGGTATCGCAACAGGGGATACGAGGAATGCTCGATCATCTGTGCGATGCCGACGGCTAGGAATGAAACCGTCAACGAACACGTGGCCCGAAGTCGCACAGATTGCAACAACCCTGCGTGCGACCCTTGCGGTACAAGTGACAACGAACTCGGTGCAGAAGCGATTGGCGGGTACGATGGTCGCGCGAAATATCTACCAGAGCGAGCCTAAAAAAACGGCGCACCGATCGCTTGCAGCTATGTGCAGTGGTCGGACAGTAAAACATGAAGGCGTTTTACTCGAGGGGGGTCCTGGCTTTGAGGCATTACAATCTCAAACCAATGCATTATCGAAGAACGAACGAAATCGTTGTATTATCACGAGTACTTGTCTTGTTGGCTCCAGCAGCGGATGAAAGCACTTGTACTCACAAATATGCCCTGCCTCCCGTACAGGATAAGTACGAGCAAGCGGTCGCTTTCTTCGATCGCGCGATCGGGATTTGGGAAGCGGCGATGGGGAGCGACCATCCTATGGTGGCAATAGCACTTGACAGCCGGGCGGGCGTCTTGGTGGCACAGGTTAGGGGCACCACATTATCCCCCTGAAACTGTTTGGTGTGGCCGACTTCTTGAAGGCCGAAGCGAGAGCCTTGCTCGTTTTGTAGCGCGGTGTGTACCCGAGCTGTGAGATCTTCTTCCATAACATGTTGCTCAACAACCGCGCGAGGTTGTTGAGGGCCCCGTGAGAGTTTGCGAGGATGCCGTGGCGATGCGTTACTGTTCACCTTGATCGCATGAAGGCGCTCAGAGTGGACGATGGTTCACGGTAGTCGTCCGCTCGCATGTGCGTTCCGGAATCCACAATGTTAACGTACCCTGCCCTCCACAGGCCCGTTTTGCACTTGCTTGGCGTCCGTAGTTATGAGCTCTGTCCCCCATCGTCGCTTGTTTACCAGGACAAGTACGCAGAGGCCGAACCACTGTACGATCGTTCGCTGGCGATCTATATAAAGCTGAACGGTGCGGATCACCCGGAAGTTGCTCTAGCCCTTAATAACTGGGCCGGAGTATTGATGAGTCAGGTGAGAGTTCAAGGAGATGTTCCTGCGTACTTTTTATAGGGTTTACTCGTACACGTTTTGAGAAGATACTTTATCTCTTAGTCGACCACTTCTATACCTGGTAAAAAAGTGTTTACCCATAACACAGCGGACATTTGCCAATGCGGAGTCGCTTTCCCAGTCGTTGGTTAGCGAGAGAAGGATCTGGGCACGGATCACTCGCGTGTCGCCCAATAATCATCCACAGAGGGCCGTCAATCAATTGTCGATCACTTTGCCGTGACGAAATGACATGGGAGTCTTCTCGTGTTCCAACCTTTCCAGGGCAAGTACGCAGATGCTGACCCTCTTCTTGTTAGAGCCATTGAGATTGGGGAGACAGCGCTGGGTCTCGACGATCCAAGCGTGGCTGTGTCGCTCAAAAACCGAGCCAGGTTGTTGCAGAGCCAGGTGAGAACGGAAAGCGCTCACAGAATGTCAGTGCGCCCCACACGTGTGGGTGGTTTACTTCAACTGTTGAAGGGACCTCAGTATCTAGACCGACCCGTTTCCCGTTACACGGACGAAACTCCTGAAACTAACACACGCGCCCAGAGGTGATCTATACACGGTATGCTAAAATATGTAGCTCAGTCACCGAACAAGAGGGCGATGTTGACCGGGCACTGATTTTCATCTTCCTAGGCGGTTACTCTTGAATCCCGATCGCGTTTCCACCATTGTAGGGCAAGTTTGCTGAGGCGGACCCACTGTTCCTTCGAGCCGTCGGGATTTGGGAAAATATTCTGGGCCCTGATCACCCCGACCTGGTCGAGACGCTTCGTGATCTAGTGGGCGTCTTGAAGAGTCAGGTGGGAGTCGGAGAAAACTGTGGCCAACGTTTGTGGTGTGCACATCCATCACGTTTTGGAAACGATTTTACGTAGTGTTGGACACTGCTGTCACAACTCAACTGCTTGTAGAACAGGGCGAATCGGCCGAGAATGGGCTGCTCTACGAATAAAGGTTGGCCATCCCAGAGCAGATTACGATACCTACGAGTATGCACCAATACGTACTCCGTGGATCACGAATCATGCCGAATTGGTGTAGAGCCATACATGGTTGTCGTGGAGATGTGATGGTATACGTACTGTAGTTGGCGGCTTATTATAGACGTGATTAGTTGAATGTTTAGAGATTTTGCCGCCCACACCATCTTCCTCTCGTTTCTCAGGGAAAATTCGCCGAGGCAGAGCGACTGTGTAAACGCGTGGTGGCGATCATTGAAACGGTCTACGGTCCTGACCACCCAGGCATCGCCAGTGACCTACTCCGCTTGGCGGACTTGTACGATACACTGGTAACTATAATGTTCCCTGTATTTGAGTGCTGACTGGCGTCCTTTTCACGAATCATTTTGAATTGGTCTGCATGTTGCCCAGCTGAAATGTTGAATAGTTTCACGAAACTTTCGATGTAATGCGAACCCTAACTGGATGATCGCACTCTAGCTTTGCTGTGTACCTCGTGGGACTATAACCCCCCGAACTGGTTTGGGCTGTTCAACGGAGATTTAACCGATAGACTGTCATGACTATGTGAATGTTGCGGTCTTCGCACTCCGGTGTAAGCATCTCTTCGGTCTGGTGCCGAAAGCGCGAGAGCCCAAGTTAGCATATACCGATGCAAGTCGACGGGTAGTGGGGATGGTAAACTTTTTTCGCGTTACACATCAAGGAAGGCACGGGGGGGGGGTAAAGGAAGACAGAGTTTATCGTAACGGGTTGCCGAGTAGGTAGCGGGGTGTAACTAAACACTTCTGCGCACCGACCTGGAACGAAAACAAAAACAAGAGGCAAAACTTCGACGTGGATATATTGGGTGTACTATGCGCTGCGCAGCCTGGTCGGGTTCAAAGTTCATGTTCCTCCGCGGCGGTGGCAATAGATGCTTGTGACAGCTGCACAGTCGGCCCACCTCCCTCATCGATCGCCAACACCGAAACTAATATAGCTGTGAGTTGGGTGACTCAAACCCGCCATCTAGGTAATACTGTTAGCTAGGAATTACAGTCTTTTGCAACGGTGGCAACCATCCGACTGTTTGGGAGTCCTTGTTTACGGAAGACTTATTTGCTACGGGGTGCGCATCTCTCCGTGAGACCACTCACGCAGAGAGGGGAAGGTAACTAAGAGGTCTACTGCAACTCATGGCGCATCGAAAACCCATCACCATTGACGGTGCTGGTGCCGACAACGGTGCTGAAGATCGCTGGCGTTTCTTGCATATCATGTTTTGAATATACTATGAAGCCGACTAAGTATGTTATCTGGCTGGTGTTCGCCAGACGGCCAACTGGTAGCTAGCCGGGGCGTCCAGCCAACTCGCAGCCCCGGAAATAAGTATATTTCATCGGAGCACTCATCTGGCATGCTACGTTAGAGCGGGTACTTTTAGACCACACATATGGGACGGGCAGGGCTCCTCAACCAGATGGACCTCGCCCGATGCCTCTGCAGTCTCATTTGCATGTAATGTTTACGGTGGGCCTAGCCCGTGGTCAATGCGATAGTTCGTCGCGTTTCCAGTACAATGGAGTATACTGTTGGGGGAGGAATACAGCTCCTCCTTTCGGAAACTTCAACCATGGTTTGAGCCTCCACGGCCGTATCACGACTCTGGTTTCTCTCGGCGCATGCTTGATTCTCGAATTTGGGGACGGGCTGTGGGTCCCTTGTTCAACACCACAACTACTTGGTCTGAAACGCCGGTAACTCGATAGGAAAACGCCCTAGAAGTGTCAATGACAGGGCAAACGCAAACACTTGAATGTTGTTTCCACCACTGAAGAATACACTGATATTGACAAACTAAGTCTACCTCCCCTTCAGGATAAGCCCGAAGAATCCGAGCAACTCTTTGAGCGTTCAGTCGTGGTTGTGGAAGCGGGGCTGGGGAGTGACCATCCCCTCTTGGCCACAGCGTTGAACAACCAGGCAAATATGTTGAACGCACAGGTGAGATACAGGAGCCCCGCCCCCCCACCCCCGAAATGGTTTCGATAAAAATGACTTATTGAACGTATGGGGCAGAGGCGAAATTACGTATGTTGAATTTGTTGTAAAATTCTCAGCTACTGAGTGGGGTTGTCGTAAATCTATGTTATAGTGTTCGATAATATGTTGACTACCCTGCACCTCAACGTTCGAAGACATGCAGTTACTTGTCATAGGAAGACTGAAGTGGGAAGCAGCCATACGTTGGCACAAGAAATCCCCCCGAGACTTTCGATTTCTTCATAACCTTCAATGTTCTCGGACCCCTCGCTTGATGAGCGCTATGTTTCGCCCAGAACCGGCTTGAATAAAAAGCGTACGCTTGTCCCGAGGAAAAATCCCATGGCGTACGAGGTCTCTATCGAAAACTGTTGCAACAAGGCACGGCTTATAGGGTAGTTCCTCGGTTAAGAAATATTCGCCTCGTGAGGCAAAAAAACGTGCTACCCCCTTATAAGGACGCGTCGCCTGTTCTACCGTAGCACATCAGCTCTGTTCTCGCCCGAAAGTGTTCTACTTCTGTTGCGCAAGAAAAGGGGGCTGCGAGGGGCCTATCATCGCCGAGATTAGCGCAGAGAAACTGCGAAAGGTTGTCCTGCCTCTATCGTATGCCTTGTTTGTATGGTAAACGGTTGGAGCTGTCACACATCATACCTACAACTCCTTGCTGCTCAGGGCAAGTTCTCTGAGGCCGAGCCTCTGTTCCGGCGTGCGCTGGCGATCGACACAAAGGTTTACGGTCCTGACCACATTCGAGTCGCTGCAACCCTCAGCAACTTGGGGAATTTATGGGAGGGACAGGTATGAACATTGGAAAGTTCGTGGATTCCAAATGTGCCTGTTGTCTAGGCGTTCAATACTTGGTGACTACCCCCCTTAACTCAACTCGCTAACCTTTACACAGGACAAGTTGCAGTACACTGGGCCGCTTCGCAGGCGACGGTCGGCTTTTAGAAGATACCTGGTATCTGATAAGGTGCTAGGTCTAGAGTAATTCCGACCAACACTTCTAATAGCCACAGTAGTCCTAAAGCAACTACCAAGCATACCCTATAGTATAACAGTTTCATGCTTTAGTTGTGAACTCATGGCGCTCAAGCGGTCAGAAAGTGATTTGAGACATAAAACCGCAACCCCTACGTACTGTGACATGAGCCTCTGAGTATTTCAGATGTGGCTCATTCTCTATGAATTGGGGGTGGTGTAAGCTAAATCGTGCACTATGCTCACGTTTCTTCTTTCTCAGGGAAAGTACGAGGTCGCTGACCCCCTATATCTCAGGTCAATCGAGATTATGGAGAAGACGCTGGGCCCTGATCACCAAACTCTCGCTGAAACGCTCAACAATCGGGGGTCGATGTTGATGAAGCAGGTGCAGGCAAAACGTTTCACACCTCGGACAGATAGAAAATCTACAGATAGATCATCTACAGATGGGTCTCTGCAGATATAGAGTCTAGATCCTAAACTACCGTGTTGAGGTGCCGCGCAGGATCTGTTCACCGGTAGTTCAAACCCATCCCAGGAAGAACGTCGTAGACCACGCAGAATATCTGGCTCCCACCTGGCAACGTGAGCTAGATCATACAGACAATACAGATCAGGGATCTACCTTCCCTGACAAACCTGGGTCATCAAGTGTGACAGGTTTCATGGGAAACGTTTGTAGGATCCACATGTATGTGTGGATGAACCGTTGCGATGGGGGTTGTGCCACTTGCACCAGCGCACTGCCCGACACACCGTCAGTGTTTTTGGAGTTATGACTCAGACCACCCGTGGTGCCTGAGCGTACACCACAAGAAGGTAGGCCCGGAGTAGGACTCGGTTGTACCTCAACCGATTAGGAGAGTGCTGTTCATCATATGTTCGTCCGCTGCAACCTGAATCCTTACCTCGGATACGTTGATGCTGTCGCGATTTCAGGGCAAGCACGAAGATGCTGACGCCCTTATGCTTCGGGCTATTGATATCACGGAAAATTCCTTTGGCTCTGACCACCCGGCATTGGCCCTAAGGCTATACAGCCGAGCGATGCTTCTGAACGAGCAGGTGAGAGTCAAACGCATTGTCGGTGGCATGTCGCTGGGTTCACATGCGCCCGTGGCGGTCGTTCTCCGTCGTCAACCACTGCGATACACGAACCTACTACTCGGTGCGGACGGTGTGGTCGTCACAGATACCCACCCACTGCTGTAGAAGAGATTGGTCCTACAAGATCAAAACGTTGTGTCTGCAGTATCCGGATGTGATCCAGTGCTCGATAACGGAACTCGCGAACAGGCCTTTCTCCAACCCCCGAAGACGCTGTGCTCGGACCATTACCTCGTTTCGAATGATACACATCAGGGAAAATATGTGGAAGCGGACCCTCTGTTTCTTCGAGCCATTGAGATAGTGGAGAAGACACTAGGCCCTCATCACCCCAGGCTAGCAACGGTTATAAACGGCCAGGCAACATGTTTCATGGCGCAGGTGAGATTTCGAAGGGAATATTCGGGATAGTTCAATACATGATTGGCCCCTACGGGCATGGACGGAGCGGATAGCAGGTGTCAGCCCACTGCAGTGAAGCCCTCTTGCAGGCACCTCATTTACTTGACGTGTCTGATTGTTACAAGAGGCGAGTTGATTGAGGCTGGCCCGCTCGTGACACGTTCCGTCGTCGTAGTCGATAGACGAGAAGGTGCTTGATCCGGAACGCCTATGTGACCTCCTTTCACGTGAAGTTCGACAACCGGGCGGGGCTTCGGAAAAGGCAGGTGATTTTCCCCGGGATGTGCAGGTGCATGGACGTTGCAGTCAACAATTTTGGAATAATGGAGCCGTCGGGGATCTTTCCGCTCTCACCCACTACATTCTGTACCCAGGGCAAGAACGCTGAGGCCGAACTACTGTACGAGCGATCGCTGGCGATCGATACGCGCTGGCGATCGATACGAAGGTGTATGGCCCTGACCACCCAGTAGTTGCCGCCGACCTCGGCAACCGGGCCGCGTTGTTGCTATCGATGGTGACACATGTTCCCCTCGTACATATGCAGGCCTTTTTTTAGGCTAGCTTTGGGGGCACGGTTTGATTGTTTTTCTTTTTCTTGCGATGAGCAAAGCATTCCCAAGAACACCATAAAGGGAGTTAGAAACCAGGGAGTTTGTACGAATGCGGTAAGGTGGTACATACCGGCTGACGATCGTCAAGTAGATAGTTTGGAGAACATTTCCGAAAAGCTTGTGAGGATCATGCAATCTTGTGTGTGAAATCCGCAACGGCATAACGTCGGCCTGACTTTGCATTGAGGGCACCAAGTAGAATATCTGCAAATTGGGAATATGGCGTAAGCGACACTGTGCTCAGAAACAGGATAAAACCAATGCGACGACAAGCGGCCACTTCAATCACGACGAGTCTCAGAGAGTGCCCTGTTGTTGTGGATGTGCGTCCCATGGGTTTATAGAGCTAGATCGGCTTACAGAGCATTGTTTTTTCTTCAACAGTTCGATTAATCGAATGTCCGTGGAAACGAGGGGTGATCGCACACACCCACTACGTAGTGTCTGTGGCAGCGGATGCCTGTGGCAGCTGTCCGACCGTTCCGTCCTCCCCATTGACCTCCAAATCCGAAACAAGCCTCCAGAATGGGGCTCAGATTCCTTGCAGCACGATTCAGGGTAATGGAAGAAGCACCATGTGTCTTGTCCCACCCACAATACCACTGAGCTTGAGAGGTTAGTACATGATCAATGTAGGGAAGACTGGCTTAAACATCTCAGGCAATCACAAGGACATCCGAACTCGCTATACCCCTCCTTGCCCGTACTGTTGGTGGCTGTTAGTGACGAATATACTACTACTCGCAACCAAACTCACTTTTTGTTCAGGGTAAGCCCGAGGAAGCGAAACTCTCCTTTCAGCGTGCGATCGTAATTTGGGAAGCAGCACTGGGAAGTGACCACGCCAAAGTGGCCATAACGCTTATCAACCTGGCGGGCGTGTTCCTTAATCAGGTATGCGTCGACCATTACTCGTGACCCCCCAATATGGCCAGTGACGGGGGTTTGTTAACGTAGATATGACGGCATACCTAGGTTTGTCCTTTCTGCAGTTGTGAGACCGTGGCCATGCCGCTTTTCTCGACAAGCGGGGGGAGTTGCTCCAAAGCCAGGAGATAGCAATTCCGAGAATAATGGGGTCGTTCGCTGTTAGTCTCAACACCTTGCAGGCTAGTTGAGAGCCCTGACGTTCTAAGTGTTCGTTGGCTGGCATGCGTTTTCCGATGTGTTCTATGCCAGCGCTCCTCGTTTTCTACCTCCGCCTTGAATGCATCGCTTGGCGTCCGTGGTTCGTCCGGTTCACGTCGACCGCCTCTCGCGCATCAAGCCAAGTATGCGATGGCCGGGCCTGTGTGCGAGCGCTCTCTGGCGACCCCGGAGTACAGATCCACAACTATCTGACTGATAGAAGGTGCTGGGCCCGAAGAACTTGGCTGCAGCGTAATCGCTAAAGAAGAGGAGCTTCTTGATTTGACACGTGTTTCTCCGCTTTATATTGATCGTTATGTTTGGATGCTGCTCTCACCCCCCTAACCCCAGGAGGAGTACGAAGAGGCCGCCGCTCTCTACGCTCGAGCTTTCGAGAGTCAAGAGAGAATCCTGGGCCATTATCACCCCGATACAGCAACGGGCCTCTTGAATTGGGCCACGGTGCTGATCCGCCAGGTTAGAGCCGAAGGAGGTATCCGACGGCATTGCGTAGGGTCGACATGCGTTACAGGTTTGCATGTATTCCACACGTCGGGCGTATCAATATTTAGATAATCTAGATCCTAGCCTGCCATTTCGAGACGTTGTACCGGACTCTGTGTGGCACAGTACAGATCCAAACCAGGAGTCCTTTCCTAGAACATATAGATTGTATACTGCTCCCACGAGGCAGCATGAGCTAAACCCCACATATCCGCCCTAAAAAAATATGGTAATTCAATGGGAATCGACGATCTGTCCAAGGTGTGGTCTATTATATCCAGGTCGGTAATAGGTACCCTAGGCCATCCCTTGCCATACAATGCCAGTTCCCGCAAACTGAGCCGCTGTCTAAACGGCAATTTTCCGTTGGAGTCAAGGTATTTGGTTCCGAGCGTCTACATACGATGATAACCTTGTTGTTAAATTGGGCGGGGTTCGTGAAGCTTCGAGCAGACATATTTCATGGAATTCTGTGGGGTCGGAGTTTTTGGCAATTGTCTTTGCTTTTTTGCCTGGCGAGGGTGTCTATCAACAGATAATACAACTACGCCTTGTTGCCCAGGGCAAGTTCGCCGAGGCCGCGCCGCTGTACGAGCGCTCGCTGGCAATCAACACGGAGGTGTACGGCCCTGACCACCCGGGTAACACTGATGGCCTCATCCAACTGGCGGTGTTGCTGGGGGTAAAGGTGAGGCCTACTATACCTTGAGTGTTAGAGTGTTCGTGGCCTTCGCCTTGGGACCGTTAGGGAGCTCTGTACATATTTCGTTCATAATCGTTCGCCCACCACGACGGAAGTGAGATGCCGACCGAACATTTATTATGTTACCAGTTAGTTGTTGCAATACCAAACTTTGTTGCAATACCACAATGGAGTTCGGAGCATCGAAGCAACACAACTTACGAGGAACGTGTGGCCGTGGAGGCCATGCCCACTGTGACAAACAAACTCCTCCACGCGTGTGATTCACAATGCTTCATCAAGTACAAGTCTGGGCGAGTTTGTGAACCTGCCGGTGTGAGTGTGGTAGACCGCCTCCACAACAACCTGCGCTCGAAACTCACACCGAACACCAGCGACGCCCTGGGACTGTTGGGAAATGTTGTTTCTGTGTTTTTTGTCGCACCAACGTGAACTTGGCGATGTTGGGTCTGCTATGTGTTTGCGTGCCACAGTCGGAGCGTGACATACACGTACCCCCTACAGGTGTTGGCAGGGTATCCGCAGCACCAGCGTGACCCATCAATGTATACCTCCGTTGATCGACAAGAATGAAACTTGGTTCGGCACACCGAGCGTTAATCAGTTGCAGTGCGTTCAAGATATTTTTACAGAACCAAGCGGTTTTTGCCCACCCCGCACGACTGTCCCCCTAAGGGACAACTGGTGATTGAAGGGAGGCTTAAGTAATAGCGGGGCCCAACCTATTACTTCACTGCTCTGCTTGTATTGTTGGCGGCCGCCACTCCAGAAGGCGCTGATCCTCACGCAAGTATTCATATCGCATGCGCGGTAAGCACGAGGACCTTGATCCTCTCGTGGAACGTTTGGTCGAGATTTTGAAAGATTTACTGGGCAGTGAAGGCCTCACAGTGGCCACATCTATCCCCCCCGCCACACGAGCATAATGGTAGGCACAAGTATCACCCCCCACCCCACCCCACCCCACTCCCACCCCAGAAATGGTGTTATAAACATATTTCTTATAGTAAAGGTGAGAGTCAAACCGCGTTTTTCATTGCTATTATTTTGAGGTTTTGTTCAGGTGAATGTTACACCAACGGTCGGGGTTATTGAAAGCTTTCCTACGGGTGTTGTTGTTGTACGTGGCGCCTGGCCTCGACTCTTTGGGGGCACGATAAGAGAACCTAATGCCTACCGGTATCTATCAGCGGTTGGCATGTGCCTCGGATAGTCGAGCAGTTTCAGTTTAGTACTTAACCTGTCCTTGCCCTCCACCCTGTTGTCTTTGAAATGGTGCCCATAGTTCATTCGAACCACACCAACCTCCACTTGGGAATCATGGAAAGTACACTGAGGCCGTGTATGAATGCTCGCTGGAGACTGCAGCCAGCTGCAAGATAGAGGCTGCTGGATCCGGACCATCTGGCTGCGGCCCAATCGCTCCACAGAAGGGACTTGTTGATCACGCAAATACATTCACGCCATTACGTCGTTCGTCGTGTACTTTGTATACTGATCTCACTGCCTCAATTCCAGGGCAAGTACGAAGAGGCCGACGCTCTCTTCGCTCGAGCTATCGACAGTCAAGAGCGAATTATGGGCCCTGATCACCCCGATTTAGCCGAGAACCTCAGCCTACGAGCGGCAATGCTGATTCCTCAGGTGAGAGACATGCACGGTAAGTATATGGGACATGGTGAAATATTCGGGCATGAATCGTCTACATCTCCCCACCAGAAACGCCTTGGCAACGAGGCGTCGTTTAACGTAGAAATTCCAGCCACAGTCGCCAAATGTGTAATTCTGCTCAACAAACAGATGGTGTTGGAATGTGGTCGGAAGATACATCGAAGACTGTTACGGTCCTGTACCAGCCCTTACCCACAACTCCTTGCAAGCGTGTTGAGGGGACTGAACCTCGATGGGTTCAGCTGTTGGCATGCCCTTTTCGAGAGAGAATCTTCACTAGCCGCACCCGCCCTCCGCCTTCGCCTATGAAGAATGCATTGTTCGGCACCCACAGTCTATCCGGTTCGTCTCTTGCGCATGAAGGCAGGTGCGCTGAGATCGGACCACTGCTGTACGAGCGCGCTCTGGCGATCCATGAGCAGGCGGAAGGCTAACTATATTACAACATGATTTAAATTCAAAACATCTAGCTGTGTGCGCAATCGCTCAACAAGAGGGGTTTTGTTGATTCAACGCACATATACCCCACAGTATTCGCCAACGATGGATGCTGATCTGATTCCCCAAACCCCAGGGCAAGTACGACGCGGCCGACGATCTCTATGCTCGAGCTATCGAGATTGGAGAGACTTCGATTGGCCCTGATCACCCCGATTTAGTCGAGAACCTCAGCCGACGAGCGGCAATGCTAATGATGCAGGTGAGAGACATGCACGGTAAGTACCTGGGACATGGTGAAATATTCGGGAATGAATCGGCTGCACCCCCCCACCAGAAACGCCTTGGCAACGAGGCGTCGTTTAACGTAGAAATTCCAGCCACAGTCGCCAAATGTGTAATACTGCTCAACAAACAGATGGTGTTCGAATGCGGTCGGAAGATACATCGAAGACTGTTACGATCGTGTGCCAGCCCTTACCCACAACTCCTTGCAAGCGTGTTGAGGGGACTGAACCTCGACGGGTTCAGCTGTTGGCATGCCCTTTTTTAGAGACTCTTTACTAGCCGCACCCGCCATCCACCTTCATCTACGTAGAAAACATTGTTTGGCACCCGCAGCCTATCCGGCTCGTCTCTTGCGCATGAAGGTAAGTGCGCTGAGATCGGACCACTGTTGTGCGAGCGCGCTCTTGTGATCCATGAGCAGGCGGAAGGCTAACTGTATCACAACATGATTGAAATTCAAAACATCTAGCTGTGTTCCCAATCGCTCAACAAGAGGGGTTTTGTTGATTCAACGCACATATACCCTCACAGTATTCGTGAACAATGGATGCTGATCTGATTCCCCAAACCCCAGGGCAAGTATAACGCGGCCGACGCTCTCTACGCTCGAGCTATCGAGATTGGAGAGACTTCGATTGGCCCTGATCACCCCGACCAGGCTGCACGCCTCTGCAACCGGGCTTGGGGGCTAAAGAGTCAGGTTTGAGAAAACGATATAGACCCGGTACATGGCGTAGATTTCAGGCTATACGCCTCTGCAACCGGGCTGGGTTACTTTAGAGTCAGGTTTGAATAAGCAATATACATCCCGTACGTGGCGTAGGTTTCACATGCGTTGGAGGTCTGCATACATGCCCCTTGGCCGGTCCTACGTGTAACCCACTGCCGTTCAAGGTGCCCCAGGCTGAGCCGCGGGTTAGACGGGCGTTCGCCATTGCGCACCACGTGCTGGGTGAATGCATTGTTTCTAACGTATAGGTGGCAGCCAAAATTAGGTTTTCACTTCTGTAAATTCCTGTTCTTAGGGTTGTTCAACCAATGAGCGGAGTTGTTAAACGCCGGCAGATGGATTTCCTGACAATATTGTGTGGCGGTAGCCTGGACTCCTCGTGGGCCTACAAAGAGGACCGAAAGTCTGCAGAGGAGTAGACATGTTGGCATGGCATGCGTGTTCCGAGATACTTCGAGATATTGTGTGCCTCTATGTGTACTGTCCGCGGCATTCACCAACTTTGCATTGTGTGGCGTCTGTAGTTCGTTGCGCCCACACCAACCGCCTCCTGGCCATCAGAGGGAGTACGCTAAGACCCTGCCAATGCTTGAAGGCTCGCTGGGAATGACAGCTAGCTGCAAGATTGAGAGTGCTGGATCCGGGCCAACTGTGTGCGGCTCAATCGCTTCAGAAGAGCGGTTCGTTAATCACGCTACCCATATCATAACGTCGTTCGTCACGGATGCTGCCCTCCCTACCCTTACCCCAGGGCAAGTACGAAGAGGCCGACGCTATTTACGCTCGAGCTATTGACAGTCAAGAAAGAACTCTGGGCCCTGATCACAACGACTTGGCCACAAGCCTCACCCACCGAGCGGGAGTGAGGAACGACCAGGTGACAATAATGTATAGCCTGTATCTTGGACATTTTTAGGGAATAGCCCGTGAGTCATGTACTGTAGCCCCCCCCCCCTCTCCCCACCCGACCCGGAATAGTTCAGTAACGAGAAGTTGTTCAACGTAGAGATGCCAGCCATACAGCTCTTCTTGCAGTTTTTGGTCTCAAAGATCTTCAGTTGTGTAATGCTTTGGTCGATTTCCCTTCCTGGCCGTCGGCGTGGTATCAGGGCCCCTGCCGCTGGCTAATTTTAAATCCAGGTTCAAGTCGGAGGGCTCAGCTCGTGGTGTAATCAGGTCGGCGTGGTGAAAAGAGCAGACGGCTAATAATAGTGTGATTCTCGAACGCTTTCTACGAGTAAATCAAAATGTTCAAAACAGTAATTGTTTGGTCTTCGTCCATTTTGAGATACCCTCTCAGACCTCACGATCACTGTGTAAAAACTACACGAGCCACGATCGCTAAACTATGTGTTGTTGCTCAACAAACGGACGGGGTCATTGTATACAGCCAAGACTCAGGTTGTTTCAAAGGTGTGTGTGGTGTACTGTTGTACTGGTACGCCTTTACCCGCAACCTCTTGCAAGCGTGTGGATGGGACTGAACCTCTTGTACGTGTTCAGCTGTTGGCATGACATTATCGATGTAATCTACACAGGCCGGCCCTGTCCTTCGCCTTTACCTAGAATGTTATGTTCGACACCCTTAGCCCATCCGGTCCACACCAGCCGCCTCTTGATCGTCAAGTAAAATGCGCTGAGACCGAGCCGCTGTACGCGCACTCGCTGGCGACCCATGAGCAGATGGAAGGCTAACTGTACGAGAACATGTTCTAGTGATAGGTTCGGGACATCTAGCTATGGCGCCATCACTCAACAAGAGGAGCTAGCTGATTCAACGCACATGTACTTCACAGTGTTCGCCTCAACCATGAACGTTGATCTGATTCCCCAAACCCCAGGGCAAGTACGAAGAGGCAGACGCCCTCTACGCTCGAGCTATCAATATTGGAGAAGTTTCGGTTGGCCCTGATCACCCTGACCAAGCTATACGCCTCAGCAACCGGGCTGGGGTGCTGACGAGTCAGGTTTGAGTAAATAATGTATATATAACTACTTGCGCAGGGTTTGCATACGTCAGAGATCTATTTAAATTTGGTTGATTGTCCACCTTTCTCCATTCGCCGCTTGCTATAAAGAGTGAGTACCCCCCGGCTGAGATGCTGGTTAAGCGGTCGCTCGCTATTGTAGGTAAAACGTTGGGTATCGTGCGTCCTAATACAAAAACACTCCTTTCGCTCAAGAACCGAGCGCAGCTATTCAAACGTTCAGTGGGGACGCTTCCAGGTACTTCATGCGGTCGGAGGTTCGGGTTGATTATGTTGTCTATATTTGGCAACCGCTCCTCTCGCTGCTTACACACATCTCCAAACTGTAACATGCAGGGCAAGAACGCTGAGGCCGAACCACTGTACAAGCGTTCGCTAGCAATCAACACCAAAGTGTACGGTCCTGACTACCCGGATATGGCTACCGATCTCTCTAACCTGGCGACATTGCTTGAGGCCATGGTGAGACCTGCTATCCGGTGAATACTGAAATACTGGCGGGCCTCGAGATGGGGCATGTGGTACTGCTGTGTATGTGTTCTCGGTGGACACAAACTCATTGCTGTTTCATTATCTCGACGTTATCGAGTTGTTGCCGAATAAAAAAATAGGTTTAGAGCGTAGCCTTCACGAGGTGCGTATACTCTGGTGTGACGCCAACGGCGAGGATTGCAGCCGTCAACGTCAAGTCAATGTGTGCTGGCACAAAGTGTATGAAATGTCAGACCGCCTTGGAAAGGTTAAGGCGCAAGCGACGGCGCGCCCAGAAACAGTATTAGGCATCAGCCAGAACAATAGGGGATCATGACTAACGCCGAGACCCAGACTGCGCTGTAAACATGTTGAGGTGCTCTCCGTAGGTTCACAGCACGCAAGTTCTGTTTTTGCGGGGATCGCCCGAACCAATTGCACCCGGCGAAGGGGCGTGCGTTACCCGGGTGCACGGCACAGTCTAATCGTGCAACAATACATGCTACCTGTAGGTCCGGTGGAAGATGCTGCCTGTGGCAGCTATATCACCCACCCATACTCTCCATCGATGGCCAACACCGAACGTAGGCTCTATCTTTGAGGCTTGGATCGCGTGCAGCGCAGTCCCGCAGAAAATTCGAAGAAGCAACATGTGCATTGTCCCCCCTCACAAGCACGTTGCGTCAGAGGCCCGTAGATGACTAGGCCTCCCACCTTAAGGGGTCCCTGGTGTTACAAATGTGAATAAATAACGAGGCGAAGCCGAAATGTCGATGATGCTGCCGGGGTCTTTGCTGCTGCTGACGAACATACTGATACCCACAATCCGACCCACCTCACATGCAGGGTAAGTACGACGAAGCGGAGCCTCTCTTCGAGCGTGTGGTCGTATTTTTCGAAGAGTCCCTAGGAAGGGATCATGACGAAGTGTTCACAGCTCTCAGTAGCCACGCGGAAGTGCTGACGGCGCAGGTATGAGTCGCCTACCCCGCCTAACTCCCATGCCCCTCAGTTTTCCTTTGTTGCGAGGGAGTTTGTAAGGTATAGAGGCGACCGCCATAGTCGGATCTTCTTTCCATTGTTTGTATGACTCTGATCGTGTCGTATTGGTTAACGGGCCAATGAAGTGTGCTGAATACTGAAGAGCAAGGAGATATATTTCTCCTTCATTTCGCGTTATCGTAGTTTTCCGCGAACCCCAAATTTATTTGCAGAGTAATCAAGAGGGCTGACGTTCTGCTTCTCCATCCGTTGACATATGCGCTCCGAGATCGTCTGTATCACCGTGTTCCGTCGTCCACATTCGCCTTTTCGACGTTGTTTGTCATATCAACGGCCTCGTTTGCAGCAGAGCAAGTATCGATTGTATGAGCGCTCGCTCGCTCGCTCGCTCGCTCGCTCAGTGAATAGGTGTACGACTAGCTGGACGATATAATTTGATGTGTCCCAGGCACTTGGATGTAGCCTTATCGCCCAGCGCAGTTATTGGACCTGTTGATAAAATGGTACACTCACCTCGCACTAACCCTTCCTATATAGTATTAGGGTGCTTGCGAAGACCTCGGTTGTGTTGGGTTCCATGGAGTCTGGTTCCTACACTACTGCAACCTCAACCCACCAAAAATGTATTGCTGTGGGAAACGGGTACCAAAATGACATTTTCAACCAACGTATATTATTGGGTTAGCAAATAGAGTAACTTATGATTGCCCCGTGACGCCTTCGGCTTCGCCTGTTTAACCAATCAGCTCCTCGTGCTTGTCTTTTTTTACATATATATTCTTATATCCCAACCAAATAGGATTATATCGCAAACACCCTATTCCTATGTAATGTTTCGCCTTATCAGGGCAAGTACGCAGATGCCGACCCCCTTTGGCTTCGAGTTATTCAAATTCAGGAGAACACGCTGGGCCCTGACCACCCGAATTTGGCCACATCACTCCTTGACCGCGCAGTGGGGCTGAAAGCTCAGGTGACAGTATAATGATATTCGCTATAGTAGAAGGCTTCGCAGGTTTCCCTTGCGTCGAGATTTATATCATATATATATGTATATATATTAGAATGTTGACTTTATTCGGCATTATTTACATCATTCCACTGCCTTCTATACAGGAAGAGTGTGCGCCGAGGCCGACCCACCGCTTCAAAAGGCCATTCCCTATCGGGCAGGAAATGCTGGATGCGGAACACTCACATGTGTTCCTATCGCTAAACGAACTAAAGCAGGGGTTGGAGAGTACAGTAGGCGACTTCACGGGGTGCGAGTTAGCCGGCAATTTCCTCTGCATGTTTTAGCGTATTAAGTCATGACCCTCTCCAATTTCACTACCTCTTGTCACGCAGAGCAAATACGCTGAAGCCGAGCCACACTACAAGCGTTCGCTGGCGATCGCTACGAAGGTGTACGGTCCTGACCACCCGGAAGTCGCTACCTATCTTGAGCACTTGGCGGCACTGTTTGAAACAACGGTGAGACGTACTTTCTCGCCAAGGTCAACGTGTTTTGGAGGCTCGTTCGCAGGGCATTCCGGGCCACTAGGAATGTTTGTTTGACGGTCTGCGTACTCTACAACGACCCTCAGATATTTAAACGAAAAGGAATGAGATCGTGACACTAGTTTGTTGACGACTGCCAAATGATTGGTCTGACGACCAGGTGACGATTAGTTCACGTAGAGGGCCACAAATGTTAAACCCGCCTCCAGAGCTTGTAGTGTAAGGGCCAGTATCAACGACTAGTTTTTTATCGGATTTCGAAAATATTTTGTTTTCGTTCCATTTGATTTGCATCTGATTGGTCGACAACTGAATAACCAAGCAAGCATTTTTGAGTGAAATTGAATATCACGGAATTCCACAAAAATATGATGGGACCTATTTTGCTCTTCGTACTATTCACTTTGGGGAAGTTGTCCCATTCGACGTGGCATGTTCCATGAACCGAAACAAGCCACGCGAACTTGAGCTGTGTCGTCGACTGCTTTAGAGGCGATATCCATCATTCCCGAAAGGCAGGGCCACCAGAGCAGCCGCAGAGCGAGGTCCGACGGCCCCTAGCACAAAGTAGACCACCCGCGGCGCCTCAAACCATCACAAGGCCGTCGCGAATTCAGTTTCCCATCCCTATTTGCCTCCTGAACCACACGAGCACCGACCAGGTCACGACTTCGCTCAGAAGCTTGATCGCTGTGTCCCCGTCGTGGTTGCCCGCGTGGGGCTTCGGCGCTGCGCCAGCCACCCCAAGACATCCCCAGAGCGATGGCCTCTAAGGCGGTGCCGGCAGGCATTAGTTTCCGCTGACCGCGGCGCCCCGGGGTGAACGCGGACCGTAGCCCGCCTCGTTGGTTTCCCACGGGTTTTTGTTGACCCTTGTGCGTTGTTCGTGTTTTCAACACCATACACCATTCCTCGATAGGATCCAAAGTATCATTTTTCATGAAATTATATTCAACTTGATCAATATTTACTAAAATACGAATGTTTTTGTTCGACGTTAATACGGGTCCTAAGCGACAGCATTGTCGGTACCGGTGTTCGATTTCAACCACGGCATCAGTAGGCTCGTGATTCAGGCACCGCCCCGCCGAGGGTGATCTACGAGTGTTGCGGTGTTCCCCAGGGGTGTTCCGGCAGCACGCTGCTGTCTCCGGTGCCACACGGTGTTGAACCTGTCGGCCGTGCGACAACCGGTGTACCATGTTTTTGCACTCCTTGACCCGTTTGTGCCATTCGCGTGTTCCGGGGCGACGGTGGTCGCGGAGGTATGTGGCGGCTGCATGACCTACCCCTCTCTCCCACCGGTCGCCCACGCCAAGCTCTACTATCAAAATTGACCTTCGAGATTGTCATCGATTTGCGAAGAAGCATCATGTGTATTATAGGGTTTCCCCTGTAAAATAATTCACTGGGTTTTGTCGGTTACGATGGACGTTTTCATCCTCGTAGGTTGCGGGTCGTTGTTTTGGCGGTAAACAATTAACGAACAAATGTCAAGAACGGTTCATGTAATTAGGAGGTTGGTTTGGTTTTGCATTTATGTTTGCCCTTTTGAAACAACTGCAGACAGCGCCGAGTAGCCCGATTAGTGGGCGTATAGTATTAATAGTGTGTTTGCGCTTTTGGTAACAGAGACAGCAACAAAAGCAACGGACAACGCAAGCGAATGCGGCAGCTACCACGCCCCCACCCGCTGAAACTCAGCAGCACCTTGCTCCTACTACTCATGCCGTCGCCGCATCAAGCGGGTAAGACTGGTCGTCTCTTGTGTGTGGTGTTCTAGCGAGCTCGGTGGTTACGGATTTGTTTTTCTGCGAGCTCAACAAATCTGCTTGGCTGTGGGCTGTGGGGCGCAAACGAGAGCTGCTTTTGAAAGGTCGCCTCACACAACTGACTATTACAGAAGCTACCGGGCTCGCCACTACCCAGCCACAGCAGCGTCGTGTTTTCACTATTTTTGTCTTGTCGTGTCTTGTGTCTTGTGCCCTAGCCAGCTCGGTGGTTACTAACAAACTGCTTCGAGCTAATCGAATTTTTTGTGCTGTCGGGCCCAACAAAGAGCTGTGTTTGAGAGGTGGCCTCACACCGTTGACGATTACAGAAGCTACCGGGCTGGCCGCTGCCCAGGAACAGCAGCGTAGTGTTTCTACTATAAATACTTATTTCGCCGCTGAACCAAGCGGGTAGGGTGTGTCTTGTCGGGCGTGTCGTGCTCTAGACAGCTCGGTGCTATCAAAAGCAATTCGATATGTATGTTTCGGTAATGGTGTCTCTCTCCCTCTGTTTGTTTTGTTTTTCGGCGGTTTGCGAACAGCCCACAGCGGCGTGGTGGTTTTACAAAACGCGGGGTGTTTTGGTTTCAAGCTGTACAACAGACTTCCTTTTGGTTTCAAGTATTGGTGGAAATTACGTGGAAAACCTCTGTTGTCCCCAAAACAGTCACTGTGTTGGAACGGCCATGGGTATTTTGTCTTCAGCTATCACTTCGTGTTTGAAATGTAAAACTGAGGACGGCACGAATGAAAACGGCCGCATTTTCTTGTTCGGATATTTGGCTACCGTTGCTGGAGAATAGCGGTGCTCACATATACGCCCGTTTTTTCACCCAGGGCAAGTGAAAGGCGCAGAATAAATGACCCTAAGCACTTCCGTGAATTTTATGTAGAGCAAGGTTGAAAGGGAATCGTGCCAGCATGGCTATATACATAATTTATGAACCGGGCGTTTGGTGAATACCCAAGCAGTTCGGGGGGGGTCTCATGCGGTCGAAGTCCTCCCTTTAACCGTGCGTGCGTTGAGTGAGCGCTCGAACTCTTGAACCTTGCTTGCTACTCAGGGTAAGTACGCCGAGGCCGAGCCACTATTCAGGCGATCACTGGCGATTAAGACAAAGGCCTATGGTCTTGAACACCCGAAGGTCGTCATCGCACTCAGCTACTTGGCCTCAGTGCTGGGATCGATGGTGAGATAATCCCGAACGACATAAAAATGCTGGCGTCTACAACTACGTAAAGAGACACATGCTACGATAGAGGTGCGCAATGTTTTTTTCTGAGCTTCTCGCTTAAGGAGCGTCATACCTCACCGAAAAAAATGATTTTGGAGGAAAATAAATTGCTGCCGGATGAGAAATAACCTGACCGAAGTATACTCTGAAACATTATTCGTCACAAAAATGAAAGTCCGACGAATTTGGGTTAAGGAGCCCGATCGTTCAGAAAACGATTCAGCCAAAAAAGTGCCACCTCTACCGTAGCACGCGTCAAGAGGTTGAGAGACAATCAGATTAATGTGGTAAAGTTAGGTGTACGGCAAAAGTAAAACGTGCACTTCACGGCAAGATTCACAAGGGTCATGCGGCCGTGCGCCATGCGTACGGCGAGAAAATGAAGCCTCCCACGACAAATGTCCCATGTGAGTTGATAGGGAGATCTACAACAGGAAGGCCCGCATGGGGCGCTTTCGGAGCAGGCGGCAGACGTGTCGGTAACCCATATTGACCAAAAGAAAGCTTGGCTCAGTAGTCTAGCACCACCCCAGAGCGTCCTCTACAGCTGTTGCTCTGTGTGCTTTACGCATGAAGATCCTGTATTGAGCGCTTCGATCGATGTTCGAAGCGGGATTGAGTAGGAGCTATGCCAACGAACCTATACGGCTTCAGAACCGGGCGAGATTTGCTAAATGTGTGTGTGTGCCATGCGGTGGGATTCCTTCCCTCCAACCTTGTGCGCACGCACTGCTGAGTGTCGCCGGAGTTCGGAAAGCTCACACCAACTACTGATGGCGCACCTCTCGTTCAGGGTAAGTACACCGAGGCCGAACAACTGTACAAGCGCTTGCTGGCGATCGACACGAAGTTAAACGGCCCTGACCACCCGAACATCGTCACCAACCTCAGCAACTTCGCGTTGTTGCTGGAGTCGATGGTGAGCTCTGCCTTCCTGGCAATATCTTTTACGTGTGTGGGTCTCGTTTGGGAACCATTTCTGGCTATTGTGCGTGTTTCCGCGGAGAACTGATAATATTCATAAATTACTGTACAATTAAAAGGTATGGATAGAACGGGATTATAGTGACAAATTACCAAGTGCGTGACGAAGTTGAATGTGTATGTTTGGTGTATTTCGCAAAACGAACCACGCGGAATACGCAATCGTCTGCTGTACCCACGGCAAGGAACGAAGCCGCCAACGACAAAATGCTGTATGATCTTGTGCAGGAGAGCACGAAGAAAAACGGCCTGCTCATGGCGTTTCCGGCGCAAACGACAATAACGTTGCCGGTTACTGAGTTGGACATTAACTAAAGAAAGCCTGACTTGGAGTCAGGGACGGCCCCGGAATGTGTTCTACAAGTGTTTCTGCGTGCCTCATGGGCTTACAGCCCGCATACTGATGGGAGTGCCGCACATTGTCCAACCGAATTCGCGATGGCGACAATGGATGTGTCAAACCTATTTTCGTCACAATCTGACGGTGCATTATCCGTGTCCCCTAGCGGTGGCGGCAGCGGATGTCTGAGACAGTCAAATGGCCCACCTATCCTCTCCATCGGTCGTGGGTCGTAAGCAACGATCCTACAAAGCTTTAAGGCCATAAACCCAGATTGTCTGTGGCGTTGTCAGCGATTTGGGAGCAGGCAGCCTATATCTTGTCCCCCACACACAGCCACTGTGGGTAAAAAGGCCGGTGAAAAATGATGTATTTACACTCTCTCTACGACGGAGGTAGCGCGTTTAGGTTGAAACGTTTTATGAATGACGCGCCGCCTTAACTTAAAATCTTCGCAGGGCCACGCTTGTCTTGCATTATGTTTCATTGTAGACTCGAGCCGTTCGATTTCTCATCGTTCAGCACTCTTATTTTTTATCTCCAAAATCAGTTTTTTGGGTGAGGTATGGGGGATCATAAAAACAATGGTTGGTGCACCTCTACCGTGGCATGAGTCTGGATACACGCAGCCTTTTGCCCGGTCTCCGCTGTAATAGGCTGGCTGCCGTTGCTGAAGTAGACGCTGGTACTGGCTAATGCACCCACCACGCGTGCGACGGAGACGTGAAACCTTTAGCCTCCTTTGAGCGCGTTGCCCTGATGTCGAAGTAAGGGAGTCGCCATGCTAACGTGATGGTTATTATTAACAGCTGGACGGGGTTGCCAAATCGCGTACTATAAACGTTTATGCGTTTGGTTCAGGTATGTTTCATGTTGACGGATTCTTCCCTCAAACAGTGTGTGCAACTGTGAACGTTCGGTGTGCTTGAAGCTAACATCAACTACTCCGTGTTCAGGAGAAATACGCGGAGGCAGAGGTACTGTACAAGCGCTTGCTGGCGATCGACACGGAGACGTACGGTCCTGATCACCTGGAAGTTGCTGCCGACCTCTCCAACTTAGCGATGTTGCTTGAGGCAATGGTGAGCCCTACCTTCCCAATATCATCACCGTGTTTGTGAGCTTAGTTTTGAGCCCAGCACCTACATAGTATTGTCCTTTACAAGAACAATCCGGGCTCACGGTGTAATCCTTTCCCCAAAGACTGTATGCACGCTTTACTCCTTGAGCCTGGTGGTCTTACAGCCAGGCGATTGGTTCCCGTGCCACACTTTGTTGAAACCAAATCGCCATGGCCACAAGTGATAAATGGTACTTGTATTAGCCACACCGCCCGGTCGTGTGGTATGCGCATGGCGGGGTGGCAGCGGGTGCCTGTGTGGTGCCTGCACGAACCCAAGTGTTGTCTCCAACAGTGGCCACCTTCGAAAAATGCATTATGGACGCAACACAATGTGGTATGCAGCAACGCGAGGTTTTGAGCGGAAGGAACAGCATGTACCGCGTCCCCTACACTTAGGCATTACTCCTGCGGTTGAAATGCCGGAAAATCACGCGGAACTCCTTTTTTTTTCAAGGATCACTTCAGGCTACTAGCTTCAACCTATGGCGGGAGAGCGCACAACACTATGCTACTCGATGCGTACTAGGATGCGGGTGGCACTTTTAGGCCGAAATAGTTCTGACTGGCGGAGCTCCTCAACTAAGAGCTACCCGGTGGCCCATTCGGGCTGCACAACGTATTTCGTTGGCACCTAGGCCGATGGAATATTCATCGGGTTAATCCTACACATTTTCTCGAACTCAGCTTTAGGTGAAGCATTAAGAGCCCCAGAAAAAAAACGGTAGTACCTCTATCGGATTCCTCCTATTGTGGGTATCGCTTCCTGAAGACAGCACGGGGGTCTACCCACACGCCCCATGCAGAATACGTGCGAAGATCTGAACCGTAGGAACTCCCCATGAGTGTGGCATTGCTGACATGGGGGCGAGGGTAAGGGGGGATACGGTCGGCGTCGCTCTATCGATTAACCCCAGGCGGGGCAGTACGAGGTTTCCCGTCATTTTTCAGCTCGTAGGATTGCGCCGTCTAACCTTGCTTCGTTAATGTTGTCAAGCTCACAACAATTGTCTCTTGTTCAGGGCAAGTACGCCGAGGCCGAGCCACTCTACAAGCGTGCGGTGACGATAGAGACAGAGACGTACGGTCGTGACCATCCCGAAGTCGCCTCGTACTTCGGACACTTGGGGGATGTGTTGAAGGCGCAGGTACGAACTATACGCCTCCAACAACGGTTGGGTTGTCCAAATGGTTCGAATATCACTGTCATCAATGTGAAAATTTCACGACTCATGTTTGCTGAGGTTAAGCAAAGCCCGAAACAGGTAAGATATGGACGGTGCAGGGCCCGAAGCGCGCGCGCGTTACCCAATCCTTCAGCAAGAGAGCGCTGAGAATCAAGTAGACATTTCGTCTCTTGTACATGTAGGAATCATCATTTACGGTAGTTTCTGCGCACGTTTTCCTCCTATCAGGGCCAACACGCTGAGGCCGACGCTGTCTTTTGTCGGGCCATGGAATCTTGGGAGAATATGTCAGGCCCTGGTGCTCCCGATCTGGCCACAAGGCTCAAGCGGCAGGCGAGGATATTGACCAGTCAGGTGAGAGTCGAAACAAATGTCTGGATCATTTCCTACGGCTCACATGCGTCGACAGTTTGTATGGATGCCTGCAGGATTGAACCCCTTGTTAGGCCTAACCTACTCGCTATACAGGGCAAGTTCGCCGCCGTTGGGCCTCCACTTGAACGGTCGATCGCCGTACGAGATACCTTGCTGAGTGCGAAGCACCAGTGTGCGGCCAATTATCTAAACGAACTAGCGGACGTTTTCAAAAGTCAAATTGGAGCTTTCCAAGCAATTCCATGCGGTCGAATTTCACCCTCTTATCTGGTATAGTGTTGCTTAATCGGAGTTATCGCCGTCCATACAACTGCCCGTACCTCTTGTCACTCAGGGCAAGCACGATGAGGCCGAGCTGCTGTTCAAGCGCTGGCTGGCGATGAATGATCCGGTTGACGGTCCTGACCGCTCGATAGCCGCTGTATACCTCACCAAGTTCGCGGCGTTGATGAAGACAATGGTGAGGACGGCCTTCCAAAAACGACAATTTTGGAGGTTTAGGCCTATTTGCGGACAGGTTGGAATGTGTTGTAGAACTGTGTCGCCTGTAAAGTGTTTACCCTACAAACTACCTGTATATAGGTTCTAGAAATGGAATACACATATACAAATAGCAACTTCATAATGTTGGCGGGGGGCATCACAGTAGAGGTCACGCGCAACGCGCGATCTTGTGCCATGGCCACGAAGAGGAATGAAGCAGTCGTGGATAGTAAAGAGGCGTGAGTTTGAATAGAGGGCCACCAGGGGTCCCGACTGGACTATGGAGCTCCTGGCGCAGGCCACGGCGTTCTCGGTAACCACGCTGCTGTAGATATCAACCACAACAAGTGGGGCTCATCAGCCAATCCGCGCCGTGGTCATCGCTCTACGGATGTTGCTGTGGGCTTCGCAGACTTCAGACCCGCGACTGTTACGGGCCACAATTTGTCGGGGTCAATTCACGAAATTGGTGTGATGTGTGATGTTAGTGTGCACGTCACGGCCTGAATGTGCCATATGCGTATGCCCTAGTACCAGTGACGGTGGATGCCACGGACAGGTGCACGACCCCCCGCCCCCTCCATCGATCGCCAACACGGAACCAAGTATCTAAGAACATGGGCACAAATTTCTTGCAGCATTGTCGAGAAAATTTGGAAGAAACACCGTCCCTCCTCCACATTGCCACTCTGCTCGAAATTCCAATACAGCACAAGGTATATTGTGTCGAGGGATGGCAAGTGATATAAACAGTTGAACCAATGACGAGAGCGTATTGGTGGCCCCTGTCGCTGACGCATGCTAGTACTCACAAATAAGCCCATCTCGCCTTGCAGGGTAAGCTCGATGAAGCAGGGCCTCTGTTCGAGCGTGCAGTCGCCATTTGGGAGGCGGCCCTGGAGAGTCATCATCCCAAGGTGGCCTTAGCGCTCAACGACTGGGCGACGGTATTGAAGGCACAGGTGAGAAATCCCGCTTCTCCGCCGCAGAATGGTTTCGTAACGCAGGCTTGCTCAAGCCAGAGATGAAAGCCACGCTTGCTCTTCATTGGCGATGTTTGACGTGGTCCTCTGTTCATGCAGTACCACTCCACAACCGGGAGAGAGTTGTTCAAGACCCAGGTGCTATTCCCCGATGCTGCGGTCGGATGATGGAATAACCTTGGAGACTTTTTCCCGAGACATTTCGAAAGCGGCAATGCCATGTACTGATGCACACCAATCTACTGTTGGCAAACGTACGTGTCCTACTGTAGACGTATACAACAGCACCACAGACAGCAAAGGTGTAAGCACAGAAGCAAGACAGCAGCAACTGCTTGACGGCGGCAAATAAGTATTCGCGGTGATCACAGCGACTACGGTGTAGCGACCGCAGCAACCGGCGGTGTAAAACCCCCGTCTATTAAACAGCAGAGTCAGCAATAGGTTTGTATCATCAGCGCCTACGGTGTAGCAACTGTTTCGACCAGCGGTGAAGCCACCGTGACTATGAAAGGGCAGAGTCAGCAATAGCTACGTGTGTGTGTGTTCTTCACATTAAACCTTCCTTTCTACCCGTCGACATCCAGCACACCCAGTGTCCGTGCCGATTCTTCATCCTAAAAAGGTGCCAGTTCTGTGGTCACAAAACTACGACACAGAGATACTATGCTCAGTGCAGTAAGCAGAGCAGACAATGTAATGCCATATACGACAGGCAAGACCTACCCTGCTAGCAATCCAGGTGCATGCAAGAGAAAAAAAGAGAAAAAAGAGAAAAAGCGAAAAGCAAAAAAGAATAAAAAGTAAATATACTGAAGCAAATCAACAATCAAGCAACCAAACAAAAAGCATGACCAAATAAAAGAAAGAAAATGTCGTGCTTCTCCCAGAGGAGATGCGACCTCCAATAAAAATAAAAAAAAATGAAACGAAATAAAATGGACCGAAACAGCGCCAACAGAGCAAGACTAAGAACGACAGGAAATGACAGCCAGCCGGAGCACACCAAAGGCACCTTCCAGCCAGCCGAGGCAGGTTTGTGCCCGTGGTACAGGCAGGTTCTACCAGCTAGTCGGTCTGGTACCTACTCTGTTTGCCGTCTCTTTCCTGCTTCCGTCCGCCGTGGTTTCCCTACGACCCCCCCCCACCCTCCGTCTCCATTCCCTTGGGCGCCACCCATACAACGGATACGTGGCCCTTCCTACTCAGTTCCGTTTCGTTCTCGTGTAACACACGAGAGTCCCGGAAAGAGAACGGGGAATAACAAAAACAAAATGAATACGTACGTAGCTAAGCAACCAAAGGAAGTCCTAGGAAAAAATACGGAAGGCGGAGAAACAAAGGCAAAAGCGATCACGGTAACATAAATACGTAAAACAAAGTAAATGGAGCAAATGATGCGAGGGGCTGTAGCATCGCTGTCGTGCCCCCCTTGAGAAGCAACAACACGCAATACAACAAGCCAAAATAAAGAAAAATAACGTACCAATAATGACTACGGGGTGATAACCACAGCGACCAGTGGTGTAAGCCCGCAACTCTGAAGCAGCAGCGTCAGCAATAGCTGGCACCACGGCGACTCTGGTGTAGCAACCGTACCGACCAACCGTGTATCAACCCTACTATGACACAACAGCAGCGTCGACAATAGCTGTGTATCCATAGCAATTACGGTGTAGCAACCGCAGAGACCAGCCGTGCAGCAACCGCAACTTTGAAATAGCTGTATTGGAAATGGCTGGTAGGAACAGCGATTCCTGTGTGGCAACCTCAGCGGCCAACCGTATAGCAACCTCAGTACCGCTACGAGTACGGTGTAGCAGCCGCGGATGGCCAGCGGTGTAACCTCGACAACCATGAAACAGCGTTGCCTGTAGTAACCGCAGCGACTATCGGTGAAACAATACTAGAGGGAGGGACATTTCGTGCCCGCAGTTTTGTATTCGTCGTTGTTTTAGGTTAACTTTTTCAATTGGTGGAAATTCCTTGGTCGATATTTGTCGTCATCCGGAATCAAAGCCTGTTCGTGCCCGCAGTGTTCCATAGTCTGGGCTGTGTACAGCGAGCGTATAGCCAACTATGAGACATTGAAGTCCGCATAGCTGTGTACCAACGGGAGACTACTAGGTACGGTGTAGCAACCGAAGCGACCAGCCGTGTAAAAATCGCAACGATATGGCATATCAATAGCGACTACAGTGTAGCGACCGCAGCCGACAGCCGTGTAGCAACCGCACCTATGACACAACCAACCGGGCTAGCGAGTATGTGTGCCAAAGGCGACGTATGTCGTACTCAGAGTACGGTCAACCTTGACCATCGATGCATAAAATCGGAGAGAAAGGGGATGCGCTAAGAATAGAGGGAGCCCGTGGCGTGCCTCGTGGTTTCAGTGCTGCGTCGCGAGAACGTCGACTACGGCAATATGGTTTTAGAGGCGCGAAACAGGCTAGAGTGCAGCACAAGCGCCATGAATGGCTGAACTAGTACCAGGAGGGGCCTCACATGGTGTCTAGCACCCGCTCAGCGTTGCGTATTGTAGTATCCGTTAGGAACCCCGCCGGGTTCCGATCTGGCGGAGGGAGAGGCACATGAGCTTGGGGCGCCGGGTCGTGATCCCTTCTGGCCGGCGTCGACCGCATCGTTACCCGTGGCATCTGTCTGTATATATGTATGCTTCCTCCTGTTATCACCAGCGGCACCGGCAGTTTGAATAAGTGTTTGCGGCTCCGATATACTCTGTCAGAGGTTCGACCTCCAACATATTGGAAACGTTTTTCCAACCTCGGATTCACCTGGTCGGATTCCGATTTTACAAGCAATGTAATGTGTGTCTCCTCCACAATACGGTTAGTCCGACAACGAGCTGAAGAGTGTCAGAAAAAAGGAAATACTACTTGTAGGCAATACCTATTTAGTTGAAGAACGCACGACGATATGTTCGGGGTATCACACCGCATAGTTTATTTTTAACGAGTGATCTGGTCACGCCAACGGCGAGGAATATAGCCGCCAAGGGCAAGAAATATTGTGGGCTGCTTGTGCAAGGAGTAACACGCCACAGCCCCGCGTACAGGGGGTTCCAGTGCAACCAACATCGTGGTCGACAACTATATGTTAGACGTCAACAAGCACAACTCGCATCCGCGGGGCGAGTCAAGAACCCCAAGGCGCTTCTTGATCGCTGTGCTGTACGCCAATGATTTACAACTCGATCAGAGTTTTTGTGCCTCGCTTGGTTGGCACGAACTCGCCAATGCGATGTAGGTTCTCCTGCTGGTTTGTACGTCGCAGTGTTATTCGTTCCATGAACGTAACCGCAGCGCCGATTACAGCTGGTGTATGTTGATACTGCCCGATCTACACACCCCCCCTCGCATCGATGGCCGACACCGAACCATGTAGTGTGTCCCTCCCCCCCCCCACAACCGCTCTATACTATACATTTGTAAACGTGAAAACAAGTCTCTTCAGTCTCTGGCAATCACGGGTGTTACAAACTTGAACAAATGACGGGGCGAGGGTGCAGACGCTCTATTCTACGATCGTTCCGTTAGCGCCTGTTACCGAAAAACACACGGGTACTCACAAACAAGCCCACCGACTTGCAGGGAAAGCACGAAGAAGCCGAGCCTCTCTTTGAGCGTGCAGTCAAGATTTGGGAAGCGGCGCTGGGGAGTGATCATCCCAAGGTAGCTGCGGCGCTCAACAATCAGGCAGGAACGTTGGAGGCACAGGTGAGTGGCACCAGTGCCCCCCCCTACGTCGAGATGCATTGATTGGTAATGATGGCTTGTTGGGGGCGGAAGAGAGGGCCGGAACCAGTACGGATGGCAAGTGTCTGCGAGACCTTCTGCATGTTACAGTGCTCAACAACCGGGCTTGTTTGTGAACAAGCGACGAGATACAATCCGCGAATAGTACTAATAGTGGATGAGCTAAACCCGCTACCGTGATTTTGTATTGCACGCTGACGGGGTGAATGCGGGTTGAACAGGTTAGGATTTGAAGGGGGTAGTTGGCGCAGTTGCGATGGCTGTGAGTAGGCTTTCGGGGTACAACGATTGAACGTCCGAGGGGTAGTAATTTCACAAAAAAAACACTGGCGGGGAGGAGTTAGTTGTTTCTGGCCACCCTGAACCGTATTTTTGGGTTTGCGGCGTTTACGCCTGCACACACCTAGTGCTCCAAAACTCAGTCTACTCTACCAGTTATATGTACGCGTTAGGTGTTCATTGATAAGCCTTGTTATGCGGTGAGACTCGCAACCTACGGCAAAGCCTACGATCATGTGTATGGATACAAAATACAGCAGTAGTATGATATATCCTGTTCGACGTATACTCAACTTTGAAGCGGAGAGAAAAAACTCCAACCGACGAACGAAAATGCTGCTTGTGTCCAAGTGGCATGTTTCGCGACATGTCTTGGAGCCGGCCCGTCAAGCGAGTGGGTGTGTCATCCACAATGAGCTTCTTAACCGTTTCACTCTTTTACTCCAAGTAGTACTATCCAACGAATATTACAAGCAAGCAGTGCTCCCCAGCTTTTATCCCCAAGTAGTACTAAACTAAACTGGATCCTCCGCGCGACAGGGAACGGAGCGAAGGCTGCTATTTTACACATATTGGGACCTTGAGGTTTCTGGCCAAGTTAAAAGCAAAAGTACGCGTGAAATATTTGCCATTGGGGATATGTGTACCAGGGCATTAATTAGATGTTGCGCTGTTGCGCTGACGCAACATTTGGTCACAATAACCGTTTTGAGCAACAGTCGCCGCGAAGCTGGTTGCGCGGAGCGCAACAGGCGTTTTTGGGCGCGCAACATTTTCGCCGCAGGCGAAAATTTTTGTTGCGCGTTTATTTCTCGCCGAAAGAAAATTGGGGGTCTTTTTTTCTTGATCACTAGTCGTAATTGAACATATTTTAGGCCTCTTGTCCTATTCGCCAAAGTCGAAAACAAAAATTAGGCACTTTTTGCTATTCGCCGTAGGCTCTTATTCTGTTTGAGGCACTTTTTTCTATTCGCCGTAGCCGAACTTAATTAAAAGGCTTTTTAGTTAGTATTGAGGCGTATATTCGCGCATAGATCGCAGTTTTTTCGGGGTCCCTGCGGGGGGCTTGCGCGCCTGCGTAGGCTCTTATTCTGTTTGAGGCACTTTTTCCTATTCGCCGTAACCAAACAAAAATGAAAAGGCTTTTTACATATTTTTGAGGGGTATATTCGCGCATAGATCGTAATTGTTTCGCCTCCGGCGGCCCTCCGGGGGGCCTCCGGGGGGCCCCTGCGGGGGGCTTGCGCGCCTGCACGCGCAGCAGGCGTGTTGTGCTGCGCGCAACACACCTTGCGTCGCATGTTGCGCTGCGCGCAACAGACGCCGAACCACTAATTAATGCCCTGATGTGTACCGCCGTGAAACGTAAACATTATCTAACGCCAGATACGTACGTACTGGCAGTCGTGTAGAGCTGTGTGCGCTCAAGACAGGTGAATTTCCGTGTTTACACACGAATATGAGCTGTTTGTGAACCGCAACCGCATCCTAGTATATTAGGTAACATAAATACCACTCGTATCCCTGATTTTTGAGCATGCCCGTTGTTGTTCGGGCGGTGTATTGGCATACGCCAGCCGTCCACTACCAACGTAGAACGATTACCGATACAAGCTAAACCCGCAAATATCCCTAGTCGCTCGTCTATTAAACAACCACGTGTAAGAAGCTTGTGATAACTGCACGTGGCCTGGTTGTGTCCCCACCGTACAACTACAGTATTTTGTCCTGAAAAAGCGATTGCGGCTGCAAAGAGGCTTCAGCGGGCAGCCGGCTAATACCAGGGTAACACGGAAAAAAGCACACCCCGGTGATAACATTTTGGCATTTGAAAATAGTTTCACCGAGTGTGCCGTTGTGGAGGGGTGTGCTATCTAACGCATCCCCGGTGATTAACACCATGCACGAGAGCCCTGCAGCTAGGGGGTGTGGTAACGAGAGGGTGGGCCAACGACGGGGTGTGCTAACGGCATTATTGGTTGATAAGGAGAGTGAACAGACCCCGACCAGATTCAGGGGGTGTGGTTTTGAGAGGGTGTGATAACGGTATATCAATGATTGCTATGGAGTGAGTGTGAACAGACTCCGGCCATAATGCAGGGGGTATGTCAGCAAGGGGTGTGCTAACGCATGACAAGCTTGATCTAAAGCCAGTTTATGTTTCTATGCTCACGTATTGCCGGTGATGGTAAGGCAAACGCTTGAAACCCAGGGATAAAAACAAAAACCCCCGCCTTGCTACGATACCGCAAAACGGTTACCGGTACCGGTACCATAAAGGTAGTCATTGATGAAACCCCGCGGGTCGCACCGCAAGTGCTGCAGGTGCTTCGCCGATACCGGTACCGGTACCAGTAGCTGGGGCTTGGCACACGGCGGATAACGCTAGTGCCAGTACCGGTAAGCGCGCTGGTCCCAGAGAAAACCGACATGACCGTCGCCTGAGGCGCGGCAGCAGCAGCTACAGGTGGGGTCGAAGCCGCAGACTCGTTCGGCCCACTGTGAGGAGGCGCAGTAGTTGCCTTCGTGCTGGTGTCCATACCGGTGCGGGTTGATTGTGAATAGTGAATGATATTCATCCACCAGGAGGTGTGATAATTGTGGAGTTTGGCACTGTTTTCAGGCGTACACGCGTAGGGGGTGTGTTATCTAACATACCGCCGGTGATAAAGTGACGGTAAAAAAACAAAGTAAAAAAGATACCACCCGGTGTCCTTGTGTGGGGGGGGGGGATGTACTCATGTTGTGCACGGCCGTAGTCATATGACCATAGACCCTCGCATCCCTACAATGCCGGGACGGAGCGCGTTGGGTTTTCACCAACCAGGCAGACATTGCTTGCACCAAGCGCGAAACGCCATGAGGTATTGGGCGAGTCGCATGGAGGGTGAGCTGCATCCTGCTAAGAACCGCCTCTGAGGCGGACTTGCATATGGACGACAGCTTCAATGAGTTAATTTAATTTCTGGTGTGGCCACTTCCGGAGACAGCAATGGGTTTTACTATGTAACTGCCTCACGGACGCCTTACCATATTAACACTACGTGATACGACCATTCCCCTTGTGCGGAACAAAGGTTCTCCACCCCGCACAAATGATCTACTCGACCGCCAGCTTTGGTGGCCGCCAAAAACAAATAACAAAAAAAAACGGCACCCTGGTTGTCTAGCTCACGCAGCGAGTGGCGTGTTTTACAGCGTCGTTGCCAACCGACGCCAACCCAACCTATAAATATATCATATATTTATAGGGGGGGGGATGGGGGGGTGTGTTATCTAAGGGGGGTGTGCTGTCTTCCGTGTTATACGGTACTGATCCAGGGGTATGTCTATGTATGTAGCCCCTGCATTTTCGGACGCTCGTCGCTTGAGGGTCTCTATACATCGCCCAAAACAAAGTTTTGGAGAAAAGCCCAGAGTGCAAACCGATGAAAACTCCCGAAGCCTACGTACAGCGATAGGTATATCCCGAATAATGTTGCAGAATACCACGGTGTACGTAGTTGTATTTCAACGATATTGGGTTAGGCAGCCCGGTCCAGTCACACAAAAAAAATGCCCCGTACGGCCAAAAACAAAGGGCACAGCAGTACCCCTACCGTATGTAGCACGCGCCTGCTGGCTTCGCGTTGTTCAGCGTTACAGCGTTCGAGGCTTCTGCGACCCGCGGGGCCACCAACCAACGAGCATCCCTTTCCATGGCCGACGGAACGTTTGCCGGAGCCGAGCCACTGGCAACTAGGTTGCATAGACTCCGGTTAAATCGATCGCGGACGAGACACACAACAGTACGGGGGGGGGGTTCCGAGCAATGATATTGGACCACCCCGTGCACGTGTACCCGTACCGGATAAACTGCCTGCTGTAAAACATGGGCCCCCTTTGAAGCTCGTCACTCAAGTTAGCAGGAAGCTATAATGCTCCCGCCTGTATTCCTGGGTGAGCGAGGCATTCTGCTCACCTCTCAGGTGTTTGTATGTGTGCACGTGGCATTTTCGTGACGGGTTGCACTGAACTCCCGCAAAACCCTTCCTCTCTCAACGTCCGCAGGGGAAACATGACGAAGCAATATCTCTCTCGGAGAGGGCGTTGGCAATCATGGCCCAGACGCTGGGGGACAGCCACCAAGACACGGTCGACACTCGAAACTTCATAGAGCGCGTACGAAAACAGGTTCGTTCGTGGGACAGGCGGCCTGCGTAAGGGCAGAATGGTCACCGAACCACGTGCGCGATTATACCGGGACCACTGACACTGATGTCTATCCTTCGTCCCGCGTGGCAGGTGGGACGAACAGACGAGACATGGAGCTGAAGATGATCTCTCCGACAGCGGTCACTACAAACGCGGCGAAAGACAGGCAAAGAGAAAGCGCTCACGGGTAGTGTAGTGGCGCCACTTTTTTATGCTCTGTCGCACGAATAGCTGTTTTCCTTTCATGGATTGGGTGAGGTCTGCGGCGTCAGCGGGGCCCACAGCGACCATACAGAAAACATGTTGCAAGGTCTCGGTTTGTGTAGCGACGTGAGTTTATATATGCTCGATTTAGGCACTACCCGTGTCAAGCTTGATGTGTTGAAAATGATGTGGCAGGGGCCGCTGTCCTGTACGTCGATATATACGTCAATGGTGCTTGATTCGGACGTCGGCGAGTCGAGGGATATAATATTCAATTGTCCAACTGTAAGCCAGGGTGAAAGTTTAGGTACCATACCGAATTGTTTACAGTATATATCCATCAGGAGGGCTGCACAATGGGGAGATGATGCCCACTGGGCTCCGCGTATGGGATACGCATGTATGAAGCAAGCAGAGGCCGTGCATGCGATGTGAGTTCATGTGGGAGCAGGCCAGAAGGCGGCAGACAAGAAAGGAGCAAGGAGATGAAGCAATTTGCCATTTTTGCAGTCGACCTACGTTTGGAATTGCTGTGTAGGTATTGAACGGCGCTGGTGGGTAGTGCTTTGCTGCTGCTATGTAGCGGCAACTACTGCAGACTATTCATAGGGTGCATACTGTAGTCCCGCCGGTTATCGCTTCTCGCCCGATGTAAGTATGTACAGACGGATTCGTTTCTCAATACCCATGATCGTTCCTCCCGAGCATCTAAAGCACAAACACGTCTGACTGACACACCACAGCAGCACATATATACATGCGCAAAACAACCTCCAGACAGGTCTGGCGTCCTACGGTCGTCGTGATCGCTCGTGATGGCGTGCTTCATGCAGTCTATTTTCGGAGGCACGTTTACAGTACTGTAGTATATATACCCCCAAAAAATGCCTGGGGATATCCCGAGTGTCGATAACACGAACCCGTTCGTATATCGGGCGAGAAGCGACGACCGGCGGAACTACAGCACACACCACATCAGCACGCACCGTAGACAACCCCTAGAGAAGTCGAGTGTCCGACGATTGTCGTGATCGCTCGCGGTGGCGTGCTTCATGTAGTCTTTTTTCGGGGGCACTTTTGGCGCGATGCGCCCCCAAAAAAAAACAAAATGCCTGGTTCCTGAGTACGAAGCCGTCAGTATATCGGACGATAGGCGACAACCGGCGGAACTACTGCACACACCACATCAGCATATGCCGTACAGTAGACAACCCCCAGACAGGTCAGGTGTCCTACGGTCGTCGTGGTCGCTCGTGGTGACGTGCTCCATGCAGTCATTTTTCGTAGGCACGTTTAACTTGAAGTGCCCCCAAAAAAATGCTGGCGACATGAACCCCTGTCTGGATATCGGGCAAGAAGCAATGACCGGCGGAACTGCTGCACACGCCACACAGCAAGACATGCCGTAGACAACCCCCAGACAGGTCTGGTATCCTACCCGTCGCTGTCGTCGCGCGTGGTATCATGCATTATATTCCGGCGGCACTTTTAGCTCAACAAGCTAGAGCGCCCCCGGAAGCGTCGTTAGCTAAAATACCCCCGGGGGTACATTAATCATCTCCCATACCGGGATATTGGTATACCATGTACACTGCAGTACACGTACATACAGCCATCGTAAAAAAAAGAAAAATAATTATGAAAATTGTACTACTGTACTACAGTATATATATATGAAGACCAAACGATCCTTTACATTCCAACGATAACCATCTTGGATTAGTTTTTGATGAACATTCGTGGGCATCCCATGGGAAGTATCGCCCACGGGCAGCCCACGGGCAGCCCACAGGCAGTCCATGGACAGCCCACGGACAGTTCATGGGCAGCCCGCGTACAACCCGTGGATAGGCCGCGAACAGCATATTCCCGCCCAAAGTGGTACAACAGCAGTATGATAATGATACAACGTGCGATCTTCAGAGATGCTGAAACAAATCTCCAAAGTACGCCGCGACGTGTATCAAACACACGACACAGCAGCCATTGCTGTAACAACCCAAACGAATGTTCCCGGCACACCACTCTGCCTCCGGCCAAACGGAAGAGGCGAAGACCGAGCAGGAAGCGATGTCAGTAAACCCACCTGCATGCCCGCTGGTGCATCACATCATACGCTCTCAACGACGCCGAGGTGGGAGGCTTCATGCACAGCCCCGCCACACTACGTCGTACGCACTCCTCAGCGCAGGGAGCTGAAACCTTACCAAAACAGCAACCACCGTGATAAGCTGGTTCAGAGGGGAAGCCATAGAAGGGGGGCATCTCGGGCTTGTGCGGGTGCGAGGACCCTGAAGGCGCTGGGCGGCGGCTGCGCGCGTGCAGCGTGTCCGCTGGCGCGGGTGAGCAGCTTTCGCTGCGAAAACGGTAAAAGACACCCCGCATTGTTGTGGCCTACTTCACACATGGAACTCCTTGCAAAACAAAAAACAGAGATGGCGAGATGGCGAGATGGCACATTCGTAGCGAATCCAAGTACGCAGAAGAACGAGTGGAAGGAACACCGTCAGCAATAATTTGGTTTGCTCGTGGACAGACCTGCTTGGTGACGAGATATTGCCGTGCTTGGCACCTGGTGAGTGTGCGGTAGGACCCACGAGTGAGACTGGAAGGTTCGGGCATGTGCAATGTGGCCGTTGCTCCAATTAGCCAGTTGGGCAGGGAGCCTTGCAGAAATATAGGCGGCATGATACCGATTCATCGATGTGGACTCTGCTCGTAGGTTTGCTGTGACCAGCCGGCGACCACCCGACCCAGCAACGTAAGTCTGTGGTTGCTGCCCCGCCGCTGTGCCGAGCGTCTGGTACCATGCACTTGAGCGGCGCTCTGGCTCGGGCCGCATTTTGATAGCCCGCGTGTTGGTCACGAAGAATCGCAGCATAGCGCCACATTTTACTCTCGGACAAGAATTTCTTGCGTTGCACGTTGTGTGCCTGTTACAGCACGAGTGTACATGCCACAGGTCCATATGGTACCAGTAGGCTTTCAGTTTCACTCGTATGATACCAACTAACTTCAATACTGCTGCTGCTGCTGCAGTTGAGCGCAATCACGGGGACCAAGGTTCCCTGAAACGTGAATACGAGTGCGCATTAGAAGTCGCCCTTCGATTGTGCCACCCCATGACCGTTGCACAACGCCCTGGTGTCCGATTGCTCGTGAAGGCAGCATGCCCTCGTAGCTTGGCGCTGCTGCCTCTCGAGCCACGCCCACGAACGGTATCAAGCAATGAGACGCACTGCTGGAATAGGGGCTGCCAATGAACGCTGCTGCGGCTGCTGCTGCTGCTGCTAGAGATACATTGGTGTGGAGCTACTCGTACAGTAGGTGAAGGAGCAGCCTGTCCCCCTGGTGTGCTGTCGCTGACGTGCTTACTCGTACTGACTACGAACTCGTATTTTCTGCCCACCCTGCCACAAGGCCTTTCGCACCTCAGCCATTGGGTTCCCGTCGGTGCCGTGGCACGAGGATGCGGGTCACGGCGTTATATACGAGTACCATAGTACAGCAGCAGCACCACCAGTACAAGTCAGGCAGCAGCATACAGCAGAGCAGCACGAGTAGCACTCATACATGCTGTAGTTCGACGAAAAACAGAAAACGGAGACATTTATGGGGGACCATAGTAAATAGGACCTTACGGTACACACAAAAACCTAAATATTCACCTATTTTTACTAACAAGGTTTGGTTCTATTTACTATGGCCCCAAGTAGTAGGGGGTAAATGCTGCGAAGCTGCTCTCGAAGGGTCGCCGGACAGCATGCACTTTCGCAAAGGGTAGGGCTGGGCACTGGCTGACTCAGCCAGTAGCGATTATACTGTCGTCAAAATATACCAGTGTACTGGATTGCAGCAGTATACTGCTGTCTCTTGTCTCTTATCTCTCCTCCCGACACGCATCTGGCAGGTTTCCTTACGATAAGGTGGCATTGTCCTTGGATGTACTCGTACGTAACATAAGACCTACCTGGTACTGGCGAATATACTGGCCGCGCCGACCAGTGGATTACTACTGCCAGTAGATTACTACTGCCAGTACATACTGTGCCAGTGCCCAGCCCTATCGTAGCAAAAAGCGTTTCGGCGTTGTGGTGGGAGCAATGGTGATGGTGTCATCCAGTAATCCTCTGCGTTTGCGGTATTACAGCACGAGTCTAGTATCGCCTGCCCGCAGGACGCCCGCCCTCGCCTCCTAACTCTTCCATGGATACGTCGTCGTGCCTTCTGTGTCGCCTCGTAAAGAAGATTAGAGATTGGACTGTCGGGCGAACGTACTGCAGCTAACACTGCAGCAGCAGTGCTGTACCCGTACGTAGCTATTATGTGTATGTTGTGTGTGTACGAGTCTCAAGGGATACATATATACGTACTCGTAACTCTGTCTACTGTTGTACTGGAAGATCAAAGAGCTCAAATTCGTCGTACTTGTAAAAAACTACTATTAATACTCGTACATATGGGTACGTAGTTGTACTGGCATACGATATATCTCAAATAACTGCACGTATTGATGTCTGAAGAACTGCACGTACTGTTGTCTGTCTGCGTGCCCCTTCATGCTCGTATCATGCCAAAAATATAACAGCCTTAACCAGCATAATAGGAACCTCCTGTTCGTTATTTGTTCCATGCCACGCATAGCATTATTTTATAGTACCTTCAGAGTGTCAACACTACTCGTACCTCACAGCAGTCCTTTTTTACCAGACCCCATGAACGTACAGCGCAAAGGGCGCAGCAGCTCAAGCAACAAAAAACATTCGCAAAGCATAACGTAACTCTGATAAAAATACGTTAGTATGTGCGCCCCCCTTCTACCTCTCCCATCATCCTTTCCTGCCCTTCCTTCGCCCGCCGCCTCCCCTCACCTCCCGTTGCGTATTTCCTTCCTCCCGGCCCCTCCCCTTCCTNTGCTTGCTTGCTTGCTTGCTTGCTTGCTTGCTTGCTTGCTTGCTTGCTTGCTTGCTTGCTTGCTTGCTTGCTTGCTTGCTTGCTTGCTTGCTTGCTTGCTTGCTTGCTTGCTTGCTTGCTTGCTTGCTTGCTTGCTTGCTTGCTTGCTTGCTTGCTTGCTTGCTTGCTTGCTTGCTTGCTTGCTTGCTTGCTTGCTTGCTTGCTTGCTTGCTTGCTTGCTTGCTTGCTTGCTTGCTTGCTTGCTTGCTTGCTTGCTTGCTTGCTTGCTTGCTTGCTTGCTTGCTTGCTTGCTTGCTTGCTTGCTTGCTTGCTTGCTTGCTTGCTTGCTTGCTTGCTTGCTTGCTTGCTTGCTTGCTTGCTTGCTTGCTTGCTTGCTTGCTTGCTTGCTTGCTTGCTTGCTTGCTTGCTTGCTTGCTTGCTTGCTTGCTTGCTTGCTTGCTTGCTTGCTTGCTTGCTTGCTTGCTTGCTTGCTTGCTTGCTTGCTTGCTTGCTTGCTTGCTTGCTTGCTTGCTTGCTTGCTTGCTTGCTTGCTTGCTTGCTTGCTTGCTTGCTTGCTTGCTTGCTTGCTTGCTTGCTTGCTTGCTTGCTTGCTTGCTTGCTTGCTTGCTTGCTTGCTTGCTTGCTTGCTTGCTTGCTTGCTTGCTTGCTTGCTTGCTTGCTTGCTTGCTTGCTTGCTTGCTTGCTTGCTTGCTTGCTTGCTTGCTTGCTTGCTTGCTTGCTTGCTTGCTTGCTTGCTTGCTTGCTTGCTTGCTTGCTTGCTTGCTTGCTTGCTTGCTTGCTTGCTTGCTTGCTTGCTTGCTTGCTTGCTTGCTTGCTTGCTTGCTTGCTTGCTTGCTTGCTTGCTTGCTTGCTTGCTTGCTTGCTTGCTTGCTTGCTTGCTTGCTTGCTTGCTTGCTTGCTTGCTTGCTTGCTTGCTTGCTTGCTTGCTTGCTTGCTTGCTTGCTTGCTTGCTTGCTTGCTTGCTTGCTTGCTTGCTTGCTTGCTTGCTTGCTTGCTTGCTTGCTTGCTTGCTTGCTTGCTTGCTTGCTTGCTTGCTTGCTTGCTTGCTTGCTTGCTTGCTTGCTTGCTTGCTTGCTTGCTTGCTTGCTTGCTTGCTTGCTTGCTTGCTTGCTTGCTTGCTTGCTTGCTTGCTTGCTTGCTTGCTTGCTTGCTTGCTTGCTTGCTTGCTTGCTTGCTTGCTTGCTTGCTTGCTTGCTTGCTTGCTTGCTTGCTTGCTTGCTTGCTTGCTATTAATAGTTGCGTACACATGTGCCACTAAATGTAAGTACCATCGTGTCTTAATATGTATACTCCAACGGTCCTTAACTTTCGGTCCAGGGTGGTACTATATAGTTTACTAACTGGGTGACTTTTCGGTCGCTGGTATCCTATCATACAAGACGGGTGACTATGTGGTGGTGCTGCTGCTGATGGTGTGGTTTGGGTCCTTCATGTAGCTGGTTTCGGTTTTAGTACGTACCGGGAATAGCTTATCAACACCGGCTGTTCCAGAGAGTGCCATCCAACAGTGGCAAAGCTGTCAGGTGTCGTGACTATCAATTTCATGCAGTCAGTATCGTGGCATGGCCATCAGTATTGTGACTAACAGCAGTACAATGGCCACCAGTATGATGGCCAGCAGTACTATGAGCTGTCAGTGTCATGGCCATCAGTACCTTGGCTACGAACCAGTATACTGGCTACGAACCAGTATCCTGGCTACGAATTAGTGTCATGGCCATCAGTATATCATTCTGCCCACCGGTATAAGGATCATGGCTGTACCAGTGTGGCGGCCATCAGTACAATCAGTGCCATGGTCGCCAGTACCATAGACAGAAAGTCCCGGGCGGTATGAATTATCTGGGAAACACTACAGAGGCGGCAAGACATGTGCAGTTGAATTGTCGGGCAGTTTTTGGGCAGGTCTATGGGTCTATAGCTAAATGGATTAGGTACGGTAGTCGGAAAAGCATGCAGCTGCGACCCTAAAGAAGCGGAAGGCTTTTCTGTAACACATACCTAGTAGGTACCTCAGGGAGGAGGCAAGGTCAATCGGACGTGCACAGCTGTACATAAGCACCTGATCCATACATTCTTGGGGCGTAGTCCGGCTCTTTCGGAGAAAAGCCGGCCCTCTCCAGGTGTCTGTAAACCGGCCTCTCCTTTCCCTTGTTCTTCTCGCTTAACGCGTCTGTCCCTTTCTATCCCTTCCTATACTGGTCGGTCTCTTCGTGGTGGGCTCAAGTCGGGTCCTTTGATACTACCCCCCCTCCCCTCCCCTCTCGCCTCCTCCCCCTCCGATGCCCGTCCCCTCTCTCCTCCCCTTCCGACGCCATCTCCACCTCCTCGCCATCTTTTGGCAACGACCGGCCACGCAAATGGTTGAATCTGGGTTGGTTTTGCAGGAGGAGTCGTCCAGCCTGTCGCCCGCGTCGAGAGTCCTAGGGGTCGCCGATAGGGTGGCGGAGGAGGAGCTGAGGGCCAATGGTGGCACGATAATTCCCGATAGCGATGAGGGTGAGCTTTGAGTTCCTTGCGGTCACGAATCATAACCTTTGCTGGTACATCACCAGGTATAGTTTAGTCCACGAGTCGCGAGGTCGTATTTTTTTTGTTTCGCCCCATGATATGTTTTAATCTTGAACGTGTCTTTTTTTTTTTTTTTTTTGCACTTCTTCTTTTCGTGTTTTTGTTGTTTACGATTTATTTGCAGCTTTAATCGGTTATTTAGCCCTTTCTTTTCCTCTGCAAGTAGTACAGCAGCAGTAGTCCTTTCTTTTTGATTTTGCTACTTTTGGGAATCAGTAAGTAGGTCATCTCTATGGCCCTTAGCTCTGACCCTTGCCGCTCTTCCGTTAGATCCCCTTCCCCCTCTCCGAGACAGTATGTATGTACTATTAATACTCCGAACAGCATCCTGTACGTAATCAATTCCAACTATTTAAGTTTTCCTCGACATGTGAAGTGTGTTTTGTTTTAGAGGTTCGAGGCTGATGTAAGGCGCTGGCCAAAAACGTTTGGCTGTTTTAGCGCCGGCGTAAAGCCGTCGGGTTTACCGCGTGGTCCCGCCTGGAAAAAGATGGCTGATAGCCCAGCAGACCACTGCTGTAACTTCTCAATGCCTCTTCACGGAAAATTACCGGAATTTTCCCGGGCCATCGGGGGTCTGGGGGGTTAATTAGAGCTTGCCTGCCGTCAAGCATACGGTATAATTCAACAATTTTTAGTTTTGTCGGAGCTGAGATCGCGCGTCTCTTTGGTATCGCTAGGCACGATCGTCTCCAGGCTGCTTGACCTTCTCGATACTTGACTATTCCGGAGGGCCATAGTAAATAGGACCAAATAGCGTGAGTGAAAATAGGTAAGCATATAGGGTTTTGTCTCGACCGTAGGTCCTATTGACTATGGTTCCCCGTAATATCTTGATTATAGTACGTAGAGGGGGGGGAAATCGACGGTTACAGCAACGGCTACGGTGAGATCGGGGGGTGGATACCGATCGTCTTCCGATATACTGTAGAACGCGAGGGAGTTGTATGATAAGGAAGGGGCGCAACAGGAACACCCTATACCCGTCGTGCTGCCGGGTGCTCACGCTGCCCGTAGGTAGTTGATAGCACCGGAGTTGTCCTTGGTTCGGCAGCTATCCCTTGTATCTCCTTTATATCCCTTAAAAAGGGTCCCGTCCCTTAATAGGGGTTAACTTAGTCCCAAGTTTTGGACAGATCAGATCCCTCTTTGGGTAGATATTTCGCGGCAGATTTAGTTCCCTGGTTTGTATCATCTGTACGATCTAGATCATGTTATGTATGCCGGGTGGGATCTGTATCATCTGTATAATCCGTATCCCCCGTATCATCTTGTATAACACACGGCTCTTGCGCAAATGTTTGCCGAGTGGGATATCTATATGATGCGGATGTTGAGTAACATATATATATATATATATATGCCACTATGTCCCGAAATATAAGCAACGTTTGTATATTGAAATTCAATGCAGTAAATGCTTATATTTTGAGACATTGCGGTATGTACATCATAGCGGCAAACTATGTGATCTAGAGGATCTAGCCGTCGATCTATCAAATGTGTGGATGTATTGTATACCAGGTATACAACAATTTATTTTTAACCAATGGTCGAATTTTCATCGCTGGGTCGTTGTTCGGCGGCAGGGTTTGTTTGCGCTGAGGGTCACGCGGGCACCACGTACGATTTGGTCCCCGGACGTAGACGGACGACGACTGCTTGCAGAGGCTGCTGGTATCCCTTGGCGCCTTCTGTTAATGTTGTGCCGGGTTGTGTGAAGTTAGCTATCCATCACACTCTCGCACCGGGAAATACATAAGCACGACGTATCCCCGTCGCCCCCATTGCCCCTATTCTCATCCCCTGCGCCCCCCCCCCGAATGAATCACTAATCGTCGCATCTCCCATTGCCCTCGCCCCTTCTCTCCACCCCCTCCTCCCCCCGCACCCCGTTCCCCTGATCATAAATCACCCCATCTCCCATTGTCCTCCCCCCTTCCCACCATCCCCTCCTCCTTCCATCCCGCGCCCCTCCCCCACCACGCGCTCATACAACCAACCCCCGCTTCACCTCATACAATACCCCACCACCACCTCGAAGCGAAGCGAAACGAAACGATAACCCAAATCAAACCAACCCAACCCAACCCCACCCGATCCGACCCGACCGAATACAATTGATTTTAAGATGGGACCGACGATTCTATTGGAGTGGGTCCGAGGTGTTACGGTGTCGGAGGAGGAGGCGGTAGCAGGGTGGGAGAGCTGGGGGAGGGAGACCTGCACAGGCCGGAGCGGAGGGGGCACGTGCAGGAGAGACGGGGCAGGCACAAGCAGGTCCGTGCTTGGGAGAGTGGATGGAGAAGGGGGGGGGGGGGTACTCGATACCCATGCATGGCCGTAGTCGTATGTATGACCATAGACCCTCGCATCCCTACAATGCCAGAACGGAGCATGTCTGGTTTTCACCGACCAGGCAGGCATTGCTTGAACCAAGCGCGAAGCGCCGCGGGGTGTCCGGCGAGTCGCATGAAGGTTGAGCTGCATCCTACTGAGAACCGTACTTTGGAGAGTAGATAGGTAGAGGAGGTGGGGGCTGGGCGGGGGGAGAGGGTTGGTGGACGCTAGATAGGGGGGATTGGGCGGGTCGCTTGGTTCGTTAAGTAGATGGGATTGGAGTTGGTTCGTTGGGTGGTTGAGTTGGGGCTGGGCGTTGGGTTTGGAGGCCGGGGGGGGGGGGCAGGATGGGTCAGGAGAGAGTAGGGGGGGGGGAGAGGGAAAGGGAAGGGGCGGTTGTTTCTATATAAGTACGTGGGAGCTCTGTAGACGTAGTAATATCATCGGGTGTTGAGGTGTGTCTTTCCTTGGTTTGTTTTGAGCCGCAAGAGAGGCGGGGAAAGTGGGTCGCAAATGTATGCTGTCCAATCAAGTTCCCGCTACGTAGCCGGCTGCCGCCGAATGTTGGCTGAGCGTATCTTTGTTTCATGCACGCCCCCGCCTCCCCTCCCCCCCACACCGTACCATCCTCCCACCCTCGCCGTCGCCATCCCGAACGAATGTGTCGGCGTCTCACAGTCCGCCCTTAAGCATTCCGTCCACCCGCTAGGCTCTCCGGTCAAGAGTAGATCGTCTTCGAATGACTCCTGGCGACAGCTTATCTTCGAAGATAACAAGAACCCTCCCGTGAGCAAGGCGGGGGATGCTGATAACGCCGATGGAAACCCTAGGTTGGCGGTGGCGCCGGGGGAGTCGGGGGAGGCTAAGGGGGCCGGAGTGGGAGTTGCAGGAGAAGCATCGACGGTGGGAGGGATACGGGTGGAGGATGTTGAAGGCATGAGCGTGGCCGAGCTCAAGCTTGCGGCGGCAGAGGTGATAATGGTGTTGTTGATGGTTTTGCTGGGTTTTTTTGCTGTTGCTGTTGTGGTGCCGGTTGTCTCTCCTTGTCTGGCGGTTTAGAGATGTCGAGGTTTAGCGGTGGCCTCTAAAAGCAACGGCAACTATTTACGACAACGGTACCTTTTGGATTCAACGGTAGCCTCTAGGTTGAACGGTCACATTTGGGTGCAACGGCAGCCTGTAGGTTGAACGGTAACCTTTAGGTGCAGCGGCAGCCTCTAGGTTCAACGGTAGCCTCTAGATGCAACAGTAACATGTGGGTGCAGCGTCAACCTCTAGATTCAACGGTAGCCTTACATGCAACGGTAACATCTGGGTGCAGCACCAGCCTCTAGATTCAACGGTAGCCTCTAGATTTAACTGCAGCCTCTAGATTCAACGGTAGCCTCTAAATTCAACGATAGCCTCTAGATTCAACGGTAGCCCCTAGATTCAACGGTAACATGTGGGTGCAACGGTAACTTCCAAGTTCGTCTCAGACATATCGCGGGGTAATAAGATAGGCTCTTCCCGAAGTTGACGGTTTCGGCTTCCTTCCGCAGGCGGCTTTGCTGGCTGACGAGCGTGTGTGGCGGAAAAACGACTCTGAATTTCATCTAATGGCGTGTGTACGTATGTCCTTGCCATGCACTACAGTACGAACAAGTAGCGATACGGGAGGGGGGGGGGGGGGTACTCGTGTCGTGCACCGCCGTAGTCGTATGACCATAGACCCTTTCCCCCGAACGTGTCTTTTTACCTACTCGTTAATTCCGTTGCCGCTGGGTGGGTGGTCATGCCCTGCTTCGCCGGATACAACTGCTGTGTTCGATATTATATGAAACGTTTGGGTTAAGCTTATTCATAACCAAAATTTCCGGACAGAACGGTGTATTTCACCTCTCAAGTTACAGTAGTTAGCATTCTCACGAATGTTTCCATATATACGTATTTGTTTAGATATTTCCATGGGCGCTGACCACACCTTTTGCTTACACCACGATTCCATCCTTTACTTGTTTCCTTCTTCGTCCTATATATAGACTATATCGTTGTTGTTTTTTCGTTTTTTTTTCGTTTTTTTTTTATTTATTTTTTCGATTTTTCCGATGTTGAAGCTGGGCATATCGAAAGCCGGCCGCAAGCAGCAGCTCAAGTGCAGAATCAAGGAGAAACTGGCGCTGATTGCCGCCGCGGCCGCTGGCGTCGAGGATGCTAAAGCTAACGGCGTCGCTGGCGTCGAGGGTGTTGGCGATTGCCGCGTTAGCGAAGAACGAGTTGGCGAGGAGGCTGCTAACGATAGCGACGACCGCGTTAGCGATGGTGGCGTTCGCGGTGAGCGCGTCGTCAACCTTAAGGAAGCTAACGGTGACGGCGAGAGGGGGGACGCTGCCGATGTCGCGGCGGAGCCTGAGGTGGCTAACGCTGGGGGTGTTGCTGACAACGGCGGTGTTGACGAGGAATGCGCTACCGACGGAGGTGCTACCGACGGAGGGGCTACCGACGGAGGTGCTACCGACGAAGGTGTTGCCTTTGAAGGCGCCCACGATGGTCAGAACGATGACGACGACAGCATCAAAGTCACCGACAGCAGCAACGACGTCAAGGACGACGACAGCGAAGACAAGAGCGTTGACCACGCGGCCATCCCCCAAACCGCAGCAGCGACGGTCGCGGCGCCGGCCCCCGTGAAACCGGAAGACGAGGTAACCTTGGAGGAAGCCTCGCCAGCCGCATCACGGTCAAAAAACGAACTAGAACTAGATGGCGCGGCTTCTGTCGGCGGCGCGTTGACCGCATCAGAACTTGAGGAGGACCACAAAAAGAGTGGTAACAGCAGTGGAGACGCGGTAGAGCCGGCGGAAGAGGCCGAGGTTCACGCACCCTATTCCATGGCTTACCCGGCGGCATCGTCAGGAGAGGGGGCAGGTGTTGAGGTTGCGGATGAGGCGGTGGTAGCGGCGGTGGACGTGGTGGGGGCGGCGCCAGCTGGGGTGGAGGACGAGCCTGCCCTGCCCGAAGAAGAACGCGCGGTTGGTTGCCTTGGGGAGGGGTCGCTCGACGGGGTTGTTGGTGGCGATGCCGACGGTGGGCAGGCTGCGGGTGGGGTTGGTGGGCTGGTGGGAGAGAGCGCGGGTGGAGCCAGAGGGGGGTCAGCGGTGGAGGTGGGGCGTGTTGTCGCAGTAGAGGAGGTGGTTACTGCGGCAGCAGCAGATAGTGGGGATGAAGCAGCAGCAGCAGTAGCAGGGGGAGAAAAAGCCGCGGCAGACGAAGCTGTAGCGGCAGTAGCAGAAGAAGATGCACCCGCAGTAGCGGACGCGGATGCAGCAGCAACAGCAGACGCGGGCGGAGAAGCAGATGGAAACACAGAAGAAGCAGCGGGGGCAGCGGAAGCACCAGCAACAGCTGATGCCAACAAAGCGGCAGAGGAGCTATCTGCATCTGAGGCTGTTTCAGTCCCGCCTACAGAGGCAGATGCCTCTGAAGAGGAAACGACCGAAGCAGCAGCAGCACCAACTACAGCAGCAACAGCAAACACGACTTCGACACCGACCGTGTCCGCAACAGCAGCAAGAGAGCAAGGAGTGGCATCAGGAGTGGAAGTTGCATCGTTACCGGACCTCGACGTTTCCGTCGATGATGCAGCCCTAACCGGCGGAGTCGGGTCAGACCTGAGGTCCGCAGCGGCCGGGCTTTGGTCGGAAAGCGACGTCGATCCCCACGAGGATCGCGAAGATAACTCTAAGGACATGGAGGAGGAGGAGGTGGTGGTGGTGGTGGTGCCGTCCGCGAAAGAATTGGCGGAGAAGTTTCTGGAAGTGGTGGTGAGTGGTAGGGTTAAGGTTGGGTTGGGCGAGGGCCTGGTGCTGGGGAGGACGGGTGGGAGGTATTGTGATGTGCGTGCTCGACCTAACCTGCTTCGTGCATTCTACATCTGCCTCGCAAGAGAACTTGGCGTTCCCCCCCCTCCTCCCCGTTACTCCTATTCACTCAACGTAGCGCCAACTCCCCCCCCCCTCCTCTTGTCATTTCCCATCTCGAAATGCACAAGAATACAGGAAAATATATTAGAGTGGCTCATCGAGAGGTGCTCTCCGTTAGTTCCCATTTCGAAGTCCACAGCAACCTCCACAACGTAATCCACTCTCAACGTACACTAAGCGACAACCTTCCCCCCCGTCCCCCCTTATTCAATTGTTGACGCCGCCCCCCCCCCCCCCCCCCCCCTTTTCAATTTTTTGCCCCCCCCCCCCCCCCCCGCCTCCTTGTCCTTCTTACCGACGCTGGCACTCCTGGTGTCAACGCTCGCAGCGGCTGTGGACCCCCATCCTCGAAAAGTCGGCCCTCTTCCACGGCAACAACAACCCCTTACCCCTGGAACTGAAGAACGGCGAAACACCTGCTCCGGTACTGGAACTCCTGCCGGAAACGGTGGCCTTCCGGCAGAAAGCACGGACCCTGTCGGCGTGGCTACAGGTCAGGGCCGACGAGGACACGCCCGCGCCCATGCCCCCGACCCCGCCACGTGCCGCTGTTAGCGTGTCGCAGAGACGGCGCGAATCGGTGGGGGTCAAGGTGGCGGGAGGAGGGGGGGCAGGGGCGAGGGGGGTGGTGGAAGCTCGCCGGGATGGAGGGGGGGGTTCGGCGAGGCAAGGAGCGAAGAGAGCGGCCGGGGGTGGGGGGGTCGGGGGAGGTGTTGGAGTTGGAGTTGGCGCTGCGGCGAGGAGGGTCTCGTTGGCTAGAGGCGGTGGTGGAGGGGGTGGGGGGGCGCTTGGAGGGGTTCGACGTGTCAGCGTTGGCGTTCGTGGGAAGGGGCCCGGGCGCGTGAGCATGGGCGGTGGAGGCGCCTTCGCGGTGGCGCCGGCGATGGCCAAGGATAAGAGGTGAGGCTTTTGCATGTTTTCGAAGCTTTTGGAGGAGGGGGCAAGGTTTTCAACGGTTTGTGCGTACCGTATCACACGGTTGCGGTTGATAAGATAACGCACACTCGGTGGGAAGACTTTCAGAGGCGGCTTTCTCCTAAAGAAGAGGCGGAGGCAGGGGGAGGGGGGGGGGTGTACTCATGTCGTGCACGGCCATAGTCGTAGGACAACGAATATGGTGGCTTCGGAAAGGTCTCGTCGGGGCCGTTTCGATAGACGCCTCGCTCGGCGTGCAAACCCTCGCCGTTGTCGAGAAAAATCGGCTCGGAATTTCGTCGGAGGGGGTGTGTTATCTTATCACCCCGGGTGATACGGTGTACGGTCTTATCACCCGGGTGATACGGTACACAGTATTATCACCCGGGTGATGCGGTATACGGTCTTATCACCCGGGTGATAAGATATATGGTATTATCACCCGGGTGATAAGGTATACGGTCTTGTCACCCGGGTGATAAGGTATATGGTCTTATCACCCGGGTGATAAGGTATACGGTCTTGTCACCCGGGTGATGAGGTATATAGTATTATCACCCGGGTGATAAGGTATACGGTCTTGTCACCCGGGTGATACGGTATACGGTATTATCACCCGGGTGATGCGGTATACGGTATTATCACCCGGGTGATACGGTATACGGTATTATCACCCAGGTGATACGGTATACGGTATTATCACCCGAGTGATAAGGTATACGGTCGTATCACCCGGGTGATAAAGTATGCGGTATTATCACCCGGGTGATGTATACGGTATTATCACCCGGGTGATACGGTATACAGTATTACCACCCGGGTGATACGGTATACAGTATTACCACCCGGGTGATACGGTATACACTAATAACACCCGGGCGATAATAATATACAGTATTATCACCCTGGGTGATAAGGCATGTTGGTCATACACTCAGGTACGTACCCGGGTAAGATCATCCTGTTGAAGGTTTCCTGCATATAATCGGTGCTGTGCCGAGGAGAAATCTGCTTTTTGGTGGGCATTTTCTTGTTGCTTCCCTCTCTCTGTGTCTCCCTCCCTCCCTTCCTCCCTTCTTCCCTCCCCTCCTATTGACTGGCTCTCACCGGAGATTGTCGAGGGCGGGGGTCCGGGTAGACGCCGATGTTGGGAGTTGGGAGACGTGGGGAGGTGTGGGTTTTCCTGTGGAGAAATCGGCTTTTGTTGGCCATCTTCTTTTACGACCACCTTTTCACCACTTTGAAAAAAAACGTGTCCCACTCTATTTTCTAGTTTTTTTGTGTCTCTGGTAGTTGCAATCGCGAAGGTGTTAATTGCTATACGAGTATAGCCAAACATCCGTCATAACGCCAACACACGCCTACAAAACTCCGATAATTTGCCGAATACTGAAGGATCGCCTATTTTTAACTACAAACGATTTTCCACATAGACTCAACCATGGCCCACAAAGCACCAACCATTGCCCTCTCCCCCCCCCCCCTCTACCGGCCGCCAAGCAATGCCTGCCTGATTCGGTGAAACCCCGACGTGCTCCGTTCCGGCATCGTAGGGATGCGGGGGCCCATGCTCACACGACTACGGCCATGCATGACATGAGTACACCCTCCCCCCAATGGTCGCCAATTCGCTATATAACAAAAAATTCCATCGTAATAACGCCAACGCACGTTTTCTGGAAACCTTTCAGGCCCGTCGCCAAGTCGATCGCTCCGAGGCCCGTCGCCACCAGGCCTACCACTGCCCCCAGATCGGTCGCAGCCACCACCACCACCAAGACCACCCCCTCAGCTACCGCTTTGCGTCCACGCTCCCGAGGGCTCTCGGGTGGCTCCACGGGCAGCGCTCGAGCTAGGGTAAGCGTTAGCGGCGGTGGTCCAAGCCTTAGTCGAGGCGCGAAAGAGAGGTTCAGCATAGCCCGCAGCTCGAGGCTGTCCCTGAGTCCACCCCGAGCGGGGATGATGGCGGGTGGGGGGAGGGGGCGGCCTGGTGGTCCCGTCGCGCCGTCGGCTGGACGGCAGAGCGTGTCCTCCTTGCGACCGTCTGCTGCCACTGCTGCTACTGCTGCCGCCGCTGCTGCTAGTCGTGGTGGCGGTGGCGGTCGTGGTCGTGTGTCTGTTTCGTCACCTGGGAGGGGGGCCAGGACGGGAGGCGGGGCGGGAGGAGCGACGAACGCGAGGAGGACATCCGGAGTGAACAGCGTCTACGCCGGCGCCTCTGCCGTTGCCGCCGCCGCTGCCGCCTCGAGGGCTCGGGCGGTCGCTGCAGCCGTCGGCGCTGGCACCGCGCCTGCCAGGCCGACACACGCTAACCTCGGCGCTGTGCCGAAGAAGCGCAACCCGCTGATGATGCACAGTAGTGGGTCTACGCCCAGACCTCCCAGGATGTCGACCTCGAGGCCACCGCAAGCTAAGGCGCGCCGGGAGGGATCGGTGTCGGGCGCGGCTAGGGCAGGGGTGCCTAGGGCGATGCCTAATGCTTCCCTGAAGGGAACGCTTAAGGAGACCGCGGTGCCGGGGGTGGCGAAGAGGAGAAAGGGGAGCATCGCTGGAGGAGCAGCAGGAGGAGGGGGGACGTTTTCGACTGCTGCGGCGTTGTTGGCGGCGGAAGTGGAGGCGGGGGCGGGGGGCGGGAGAGAGGCTACTGGAGACGGATTGGGGGAGGCTGGGGGTGGCTTGAAGGAGGGGTCGCCAGGTGTGTGGTGTGTGGTGTGTGTGCGGCACGGTGGGGGTATCCCGATATAAGGCGGTCTGAGTAAGGCGGTATGCTAACATAAGGCGGTCTGAGTAAGGCGGTATCCCGATATAAGGCGGTCTGAGTAGAGCGGTATACCGATATAAGACGGTCTGAGTGAGGTGGTATCCCGATATAAGGCGGTCTGAGTGAGGCGGTATCCCGATATAAGGCGGTCTGGGTAAGGCGGTATCCCGATATAAGGCGGTCTGAGTACGGCCTCCCACTTTATAAAAACTCCGCTGAAATGATTTATTTATTTATTTTGGTTGGCGTTATCGCTATTGCAGGAGACCACAGTAATCAGGACCCACCACGTACACAAAAACCTATATATTGACGCGTGCTACGACAGCGGTGGCAGTTTTTGGCTGTTTTTTTTTCTGAATGGTTGGACGCCTTAACCCATTCAGAACTGAAAATATGTCCCACACTATTTCCAGGTAGTTTGTCCCCAAATTCGTGAGACCAGTTCTTAAGGGGTTTACTAACCCAAATTCGTCGGACTTTCGTTCTTGTGTTGCACTTTGCCCATATTAACTAGTATAAAATAAATTCAATTTGGAAAAACAAAAATAAAATTCGCTTTTCATTGGTCAACACGCGCACCAGCACCAAAAATTCGCTTTTCATTGGTCAACACGCGCACCAGCACCCCCCAAGATCCTAATCTTTGGTGCTGGTGCGCGTGTTGACCAATGAAAAGCGGATTAGATTTTTTTTTTTTTCAAATTGATTTTTTTTTTTCTTTGTTAAAACGGGCCCTTAGGGCCCATCTTAACGAAGACAGCAAAAATTCAATTTGGAAAATCAAATCCTATTTGAATGTGATTTCGCAAAAAAAAGTGGTTTGCGTCCTATGGGGAATAGTGAATTGCTCGTTCAAATATTTATGAAATCGAAAAAACGCAGCATGCGTCACAGCGCCCAGGTGAAAAAAATCGACGAGGAGACGAGAGGGAAAGCATGCGTCGACGCGTGCGCGCCGCCGCCAGCATATTTTTGCTTTTGACCGCCCAGGCTAGGAAGCTATCGCTCTCAGGGTCTCCTGGGTGGGCGTAGGGATCCCTGGAACGCCACGGGCGAGACAGGGGCGGCGATGGTGTTATCGAAGTCTTGAGCGTATCATGCTGTTTTTGGGTCGATCGCTCGGTTTTTAATCGGATTGGAGCATCGAGCTGGTTGAAAAGTTGGGATTGCGACCGCCATGATTGGTTTTGAGGCGCCACCGCCGGGGTACGCTGTGCTATGGTCTATAGGCGTGGGCGCGGCTGTTGTCCCGGTGGCCTCGGGTTGTGGTTCACGTGTTGTCGCCTCGGTCGTGGTCATCGATGCCTCCAAGAAATTACCAGATTGTACCGGGGGTGTTTGCCCACCGTGGACATGCCGGTCCAAGTCGGGCCAACTCCTCAATTTGATTTGAATTCTTTGGAAAAGAAGGTCATGGGACCTTCTTGGTTTTTTCGTCCAATTCAAATTGATTAGACCCCAAGATCCTAATCTTTGATGCTGGTGCGTGTGTTGACCAATGAAAAGCGTATTTTAATTTTATTTTTTCCAAATTGAATTTATTTCATACTCGTTAAAACGGGCCCTTAGGGACATCGTATTGTTCATCGTATGTAGCATTTTTACTTTCCCTCCCGAAATCAGCTTTTTTTTGGGTGACTTACTATTAGTACGTATATATAGAGCTCCTCAAGTGACCAGCCTCAGAAAGTACGTGGTGCACCTGCATGCAGGCTACCGTAGCATGCTTATATTCCTGTTTTTTTTTGTTTTGTTTTTTACGAAGCACATTTTGGTCCTGCCATTACTATGTTCCGGCGTGATACTCGTAGGAGAAAGCGAAGGAGCTCAGGGCACGCCTTCGAGGATGGACCGACTCCGCAACAACTACCCCGCGCTTGCTGCCAGCACTGCTAGAAGGAAGGTCTCGCTGTCCTCCACGGGTTCGGCCACGAAGGTAAGGGTTGGTGGTGGTGTAAGGAGAGAGGGAGGGAGGGGGAAAGCGTGCTCATTTGTTGCTTGCCTTAGTTATTTAACCATTGACTACGCATCTCTTTCGAGACGGAAGGTGTTGGTTTGGGGGGGGGAGAGTTGCAGGGGTGGGAGGTGAGGCGGGTGTGACTGGCTCCGCGGTAGCTAATATGTCGTGTACTAGAGACTGCCAGCACTCCTTATCAATAAGCTGAACGGGTGGCTGGGTTCCGGCGCCGGCCCTCTCGTAAGAAGAGAGACATGTGCCTCTACAGTGCGGTAGAGGGCCTCTACAGTGCCTCTAGAGTGCGGTAGAGCGCCTCTCCAGTGCGGTGATGGCCTCTACAGTGCGGTAGAGCGCCTCTCCAGTGCGGTTGAACGCCTCCGCAGTGTGGAAAAGGGCCTCTACAGCTCGGTAGAGGGCCTGTACAGTGCGGTGATGGCCTCTACAGTGCGGTGATGGCCTCATCAGTGCGGTACAGTGCCTCGCCAGTGCGGTAGACGGCCTGTACAGTGCGTTTGATAGCCTCTTCAGTGCGGTAGAGGGTCTCGACAGTGCGGTAGAGGGCCTCTTCAGTGCGGTAGAGGGCCTCTACAGTGCGGTAGAGAGCATGTCCAGTGCGATGATGGCCTCTACAGTGCGGTTGATAGCCTCTACAGTGCGGTAGAGGACCTCTCCAGTGCGGTAGAAGGCCTCTACAGCGCGTCAGAACGCCTCTACAGTACGGTAAAGGGCCTCTACAGTGCTGTGATGGCCTCTTCAGTGCGGTAGAGGGCCTCTACAGTGCGGTAGAGGGCCTCTCCAGTGCGCTAAAGGGCGTCTGTAATGCGGTAGAGGGCCTCTCCAGTGCGGTAAAGCACCTCTCCAGTGCGGTAGAGGGTCTGTACAGTGCTGTGGAGGGCTCATACAATGCGGTAGAGGTCCTCTCCAGTGCGGTGGTGGCCTCTACAGTGCGGTAGAGGGCCTCTAAAGTGCGGTAGAGGGCCTCTATAGTGCGGTAGGGCGCCTCTACAGTGCGGTACAATGCCTATCCAGTGCGGTAGAGCGCCTCTACAGTGCGGTAGATAGCCTGACGGGGCTCCTCAACTAACGGACTAAGTACCCCTCTAGCCGGAAATACCTGTTCGATATCAAATGCAGCAGTAGTTGCCCCTCATTGTTACTATAGTGCCGGTTGGGTATTACCGAGCTTTTCTCTCATAAATCAGTTTTTTCCTGAGGTATAGAGCCCCATTACTATAATCAAGTGGTACCTGGTATGCACTATAATCAAGTGATACGTACTATGTATAATCAAGTGATATGCACTATAAGCAAGTGATACGTACTATAGTCAAGTGATATGCACTTTAAGCAAGTGATACGTACTATAAGCAAGGGATTTGCACTATAATCGAGTGATATGTACTATAATCAAGTTATTTGTACTATAATCAAGTGATATGTACTATAATCAAGTGATTTTCATAACCTCAGAAAAATTAGGCGCTACCCCTAACGAAGCACGCATCTATGTAGAACTCCCTCTCTCTCCGGGTGAAACTTTTTGGACCTGTCTTAGTCGTGGGGAAGTTCATTGCTGTCTGCATGTTTTTTTCGTTTGTTAAAAAAAACAAAAAGCTTCTCCTCTCTCCTACCCCCCCCCCCTTCCCAATTTTGTTCAGCGGAAAAATTACAACAGATGTACTCGTAATGAGGTGTTGGTCTTCACCAACAGCCTATTATTATTAATAGCAGTACAACTACTACACCAGTAGCAATATCGTGCTACTGTACTATTAATAGTATATGTTTGTCGCCCAGCTTTCTTGCACACTATTCGACGAGAGTTGACGAGGGAAGGAAGAACGTGGCTGAAACGTCTCCGCGATAAAAAATGCAAGGGGCGTACGTCCTAGCTGGGAGGTGTACTTGATATTCATGCATGGCCGCAATCGTATGACCATAGACCCTCGCATCCCTACAATGCCGGGACGGAGCATGTCGGGTTTTCACCGACCAGGCAGACATTGCTAGCACCCAAGCGCGAGGGGGGGTGTACTCATGTCGTGCATGGCCGTAGTCGTATGACCGTAGACCCTCGAATCTCTACAATGCCGGGACGGAGCACGTTGGGTTTCCACCAACCAGGCAGACGTTGCTTGCACCAAGCGCGAAGCGAAACGTGAGGTATTGGGCGAGTCGCATGGAGGGTGAGCTGCATCCTGCTAAGAACCGCCTGTGAGGCGGACTTGCATATGGACGACAGCCTCCAATGAATTGATTTAATTCCTGGTGTGGCCACTTCCAGAGACAGCAATGGGTATCACTACGTATCTGCCTCGTGGGTGCCTTACCATATACACACTACGTGATACGATCATTCCCCTTGTGCGGAGATGAGGTTATCAATCCCGCAAAAATGATCTGACAAGACCGCCAGCACGGGTGACCGCCAAAACAAAAAAAAAACGGTACCCTGGTTGTCGAGCTCACGCAGTGAGAGGCGTGTTTTACAGCGTCGTTGCCAACCGACGCCAACCCAACCTATAAATATATAAAATATTTACAGGGGGGGGGGGGTTTACTTCATATTCATGCATGGCCATAGTCGTATGACCATGGACCCTCACATCCCTACAATGCCGGGACGGAGCACGTTGGGTTTTCACCAACCAGGCAGACATTGCTTGCACCAAGCGCGAAGCGCCGTGAGGTATTGGGCGAGTCGCATGGAGGATGAGCTGCATCCTACTAAGAACCGCTTGTGGGGCGGACTTGCATACGGATGACAGCCCCCAATGAATCGATTTAATTTCTGGTGTGGCCACTTCCAGAGACAGCAATGGATATCACTACGTATCTGCTCGTGGATGCCTTACCATATACACACTACGTGATACGATTTATTCCCCTTGTGCGGAGATGAGGCTATCAACCCCGCACTAATGATCTAACAAGACCGCCAGCCTGGGTGACCGCCAAAAACAAAAACGGTACCCTGGTTGTCGAGCTCACGCAGTGAGAGGCGTGTTTTACAGCGTCGTTGCCAACCGACGCCAACCCAACCTATAAATATGTAAAATATGTATAGGGGGGGTGGGGGGCGTACTCATTTGTTGCTTGCCTTAGTCATTTGACCATTGACCACGCATCCGTTTCGAGACGGGGGGGTGGGGGAGGGTGTACTCGATATTCATGCATGACCGTATGATAGTCGTATGACCATAGACCCTCACATCCCTA
>MEHQ01001475.1:0-10368 GCA_008828725.1 Saccharina japonica | reverse complement strand
ATCATACAATATCGGCAATAGATTTTGCCTTGAAAGGTCGACTGCTTATTATATACCAGGTAGATCATGAAGTGGGAATCGATGATCTCTCCGAGGGCTGTGTTTCGTACTTAAAACTGCGGTTCTCTAGTATTTCTATTTTGTTAGACCTGTGGACGGTACTGTTTTTCGTGTACACGTACTTTGTTTTGTTGTCATCGTCGTTGCCATAGTAAATAGGACCGACGGTACACTCTAAAACCTATATATTTTTATCCTTATATCCTCCCCCGTTGACGAAGTTCGGGCTCTTTTTTAAGACGGCTACTTGATTTGTACTGGCGAAGGCCTGGGAATTGGTGGCCGAAAGCTGAAGAAATAATAAGTTCGTGAAGACGCGGCTCTGTTCGGTAGAAAAAGAGGGCCGTTAGTTACGAACAGCTGCAAGCAACATCGACTCAGCTTTACGTAAATGTATGATACGAAGCTAGTTAGCGTCAAGGTCGCGAGTTCGAGCCCCCCCGAGTGCATGCTCGTAGGGACTTTTTCTCGCAAAAAACAAACTTGACTAGCGGAAAGCGCGAGAGCGTGAGTTGGCAAATTCGATGAAAATCGACGAGCGTTGGGAAGGCTGAACCCTCTGCGCGATAAAAATCAAGGCAAGAACCGTAGTGGGGGGGGAGGGAGAGGAGCCTACTTTGTGACCCCGGATCTGAGTTACCACTAGGGAGGGAGAAAGACAGAAGTGCGAAGAAAATAAATGGGGTGGAAAAAAAAAAAAAAAAATGTCTGTATATATTTATATAGTAACAATTTTTGGTCCTATTTACTACGGTTCCCCGTAATATATACCACTCTGTCCTGAAATATATGCACATTTTTATTGAATTTTAATGTACAAAAGGTGCTTATATGGCGGGACAGAGTGGTATATATATACATACGAAGTATATCCTACCATATGTGTCTCTGTATTTGTGTTCAAGGAGAAGCTCGTTTTGCTTTCCTTTCACTGTTTCCATCCGAAAATCTGAAACAGTCGGAAAGATCATCGATCCCCCTCTTTGTGAGCTACAGTAGATCAGATCAGATCTATCGTTTCCCTGATCTGTATGAACCAGCTCATCATCTTGTCGACCGGGAGCCGTGTGGTCTGCATGGTCTATAGGTTAAGTTTCCTGGGTTGGATCTGCACTACATACGCGAATCCTGCACAACGTATCATATCGGTGGGTTAGGATCTTGACGATCTTGAGGATCTAGAGGATTTTGATGGTCTAGACGATCTTGATTATGTTAACAATCTTGAGGATCTTGAGAATCTTGAGGATCTTGAGAATCTTGAGGATCTTGAGGATCTTGATAATCTTGAGGATCTTGAGGATCTTGAGGATAGGATCTTGATGGTCTTGATGATTTTGATGATCTAGACGATCTTGATGATGTTAACAATCTTGAGGATCTTGAGAATCTTGAGAATCTTGATGATCTTGATGATCTTGATGATCTTGATGATCTATCTGTCGGAGGTAGGAGGTATGCCCTTCCTACCTTTTTCCTGGTACTACAACAATCGAGGGGTTCGCGACTGTAGTACGTATACTTATTTCGCTATTTTGTGGGCCGTTTGAATACGAAATGTTCCACGTATATATTGTTGTTATGCATCTCCTGTTTTTTTTGTCAGCCTGCAGTTCATGTGTTTAAGTTTTTTTTTTTCATTTTTTTTCTTCTCTTATTCTCTTCTACCAGGTATGATAATGTGCTTGATTCGGCACAAAATGTTAGTTTACTGGTCGCCCCGGTAGACCAGTGGTCAGCTTCAAAGACTACAGGCATTGGTACCCAAGTTCGAATCCCACCGTGGTGAGATTTTGACTTTATTTGAAAAAATAAAAAGGAACCAATTGCTGAGAGCGCCTTCGTGGCGTGGGTAGGCGGAATCCGACGCAAGTCGACGAGGGAAGAAAGTGCTGAAGTCTTCTCGCGATAAAAATGCAAGGCAAGCACCGTAGTGGGGGAGGAGGGAGAAGAGCCTACTTAGTGACCCCGGATCTGAGTTACGACCAGGAAGGAGAGAGAAAGGAAGGGCGAAGATAATAAATGGGATGGAAAAAAAAAAAAAAAAAAAAAAGGCACCTTCCAGCCAGCCGAGGCAGGTTTGTTCCCGTAGTACAGGCAGGTTCTACCAGCTAGTCGGTCTGGTACCTACTCTGTTTGCCGTCTCTTTCCTGCTTCCGTCCGCCGTGGTTTGCCTACGACCCCCCCCACCCCCCCGCCAGTGGCCTCATCTTGTGGTTGGTTAAAACCCAAAACATTTATTATCATTCGAACCTATATAAATGCGCCACACTAGGTACTGTCATTCAAGTCAGTTATTTAATTTATTTTCAGCCCTACTGTACATTGTATCTAGGTATAACTGGTAACCAGTATTGGTGGTCCGAAACCACCTCTTCACCGCTACGTCCATCTCATCACCCAACCAAAACTCCAGACCCGAGCCTAACCCACTCCATACCCATCCCACCCAACCCAACCCATATCCCAACCCAACTCCCTAACCCAATCCCAACCCAACCCAACCCAACCCGATCTCCTGACCCTACCCAACTCAACCCACCCCACCCCACCGCACCGCACCGCACCGCACCCCCGCCGGCACTTGTGTGCAGAAAACGGTCCGCGCTTGGAGTGTTCGGGATCTGCACGACGGCAACGTCTAGCCCCTGCCCTACCTCCGGAGGGGCTGGAAGCGTGACCTCCTTCGATCCTAGCGGGGATGATGACCGTGCGTCCCCTCTTTTCGCCCCCTCGGATGCTGAGTGAAAACTGGGTAGCTCTCTCTCTCCCACTAGGAGGGATCTTGCGATATTCGTGGAATAATTTTGGTGTCTTTTCGGGCGACTGCTGTGTGCGCTGATTGGTGGAAGGAATGTCAGGTAAAACCAAAAAAAGCGCACTCAAGTACATACCAGGTACTTGAAGATAAAGCTACGTTTTTTTGTTTTCGGAGATTTCCGATCGGACCGCGCGGGTGTCCGGATTTAGACCTCCGGGTTCAGATTTCCGGATTTAGATATTCGGGTTGAGATCTACGGATTCAGATCTACGGACTTAAATCTTCGGATTCAGATCTACGGGTTCAGATCTACGGATTCAGATCTACTGACTCAAATCTTCGAAGGATTCAGATCTACAGATTTAGATATCCGGATTCAAATGTCCTGATTCAAATCTTCGGATTCATATCTCCGGATTCGGATCTCCGGGCTTAGATCTGGCTTCACCTCTACATTTTGGCGGTGGTGTAAATTATGGACTTGCTTAGTATGTGGTACGTTGCCCCTGTTTATTGCCGGGTATTGACAGTACCTTGGGTTGGGGTCTTGATAAGGTTTGGTTTGGCGTGATGACGGACAGGGGATGTGTTTGCACCGTCCCCTGCTTCCGATCCAGCCTTCATATATTGTCAGAGCGGGTGTTGCTGGGGGCGTAGAGGCAGTGAAGGGGGGGGGGGGATAGGGTTAGGGGTGTTAGATGTGGCGCGTGTTTTTCTCGCTAAGACGACAGCGTCCCGTTTGATTTCGTGTGATTTGGGTTGGTTCGATTTGCTTTGCTCTGTGACGAACAAAACGGCTGGACGATTCAATCATGACCCCCCCACCCCCCCTTGGTGTGTGTTTGATATGATTGGCAAGGTTGTCAAGAGACACACTCGTACTCTGTAGCTTGATCATGTGTGCCTCCTGGGGAGGGAGTTGAGCGGGGCGGAGGAGGAAACAGGACGAATGGAGGGGGGGGGGGGGGGGGGGGGGTACTTCATTTCCATAGATGGCCGTAGTCGTATGAAGACTGCGGCAGGAAAGGGAGAGGGAAAGGCGATCGACAATTGTATGCGCCCCCCCCCCCCCCCCCCCCCATCTGCTGTGAGAGGGGAGACAGGGGTGGGAGTGTGCTTCATATTCATGCATGGCCGTAGTCGTATGACCATAGACCCTCGCATCCCTACAAAGCAGGGACGGAGCATGTCGAGTTTTCACTGACCAGACAGGCATTGCTAGCACCAAGCGCGAAGCGTCGTGAGTTGTTTGGGCGAGTCGCATGAAGGGTGAGCTGCATCCTACTATCATACGAACCGCTTGTGAGGCGGACTTTCATATGGATGACAGCTTCAATGAGTTTGGGAGGGGGGGGGGGGGGGGGGGGGGGGGGGGGGATCTTCTACGCTGTCGCCAAAAGCGGATGCCGCTATCTGCATCGAGTGGAAGGCGAGGTGGCGAATGTGGTGGTTTATTGTTGTAGGGTTCATTGCAGGGCGGCATTGATGGTGACGATGATGGCGAGGGTGCCGCTGGGGTTGGATAACCGCGCTGCTCGGTCGTCTGCTTGTTGTTGTTGTTGCTGACGGTGCCGATGCTGCTGCTGCTGCTGCTGCTGCTGCTGCTGCTGGCCGGAGCGTGGCGGCACACAGTCGTCACACATGTGTGCCCCCCCCCCCCCCCCCGCCTCTGTATCATACAGAATAAGCATACGTATATACGAGTATATGCCGATAACACACGGTGCATAATTATACGAGGAGGGACGTCCGTACGAATACGAATATACCTGGTAGGTATTTTGTTTTGTTTTCTATTTTTATTTTAGTTTGGATTCCCCCCCCCCCCCCCCGCCCCTGCCGAGTCTCAAATATTATGTATGCCAATGACACAACATGCATTGAAATTATTTTTTTTATTGTTTTTTTTTTCTTGGTTTATGTTCTCCCACCGGGATAGTAAGTCGTAGTAAACGCATCGATGACCGACACAACGCGTATAAATTATTTTGTTTCATTTTTTTTTTTTTTAGAGTAACCTCTCTCGGCGTGAGCCGAATGACTGCATTTTAATGTGGAGTGGAGGCATATAAGAAATTCGGTGGTAAATCATGTAAGGTAAAAACGTTTCTCGTACCTTGTTTTATTTTATCGTTTAGATGTTTACGTAGATTCTTCCGTATATACGAGTGAGTGTTGGCTACTCGTAGAGTTTATGTCGTTTGTTTTTTCTGCTTCACTTGGAGGTAGATTTTGTCCTTGCATTGCGTTTCTCGTTGCCTTTTTTTTGTCATTGGTTCCGCGGGTTTGTTTGTTTTTTTACATTTACATGGAGTTTGCCTTGGTTTTCGCTGAGTTAAGCTTGCGACAAAAAAAAATAAAATGGAAAATAAAAAATAGGCGTGCAGGGTAGACGAACGTTTGGGGCGCGGGGAGCTCATGTGCTCGTAATGCTTTTTCTCGCAAGCTCGAAATCGTATTTTTTTTGCCCGATTGCATTTTTTTTTGTTTTTTGCTACTCCTGTTTTTCCCCACGCACAGGAAATCCGCGCGATTTGCAGGGAGTTTGTATAGTAATAGGATGGAAAGCGCCAACGCCAGGAACGGGGTTACGGGCTGATCGACCAGGGTAGAAAACAAAATATAAGATCATCTATATACGCGTCTCTTTTTTTTTGTTGTTCCGAGCGTCGCGCTTAATTGTGCGGTGTACAATAGTTGAAAAGAAAAACAAAAAAGGGAGCTGCTGCATTTTGGGATCGTCCCCCGGAAAAAATCATACACGAAGAGTCTGGTATTAAGTTGCTTCAGACCGGGGGCCCCACAAAAAACGTTTAGGTAGGTATAGTTTTTTGTGGATTAGTTGGAGGCTTGCGCCGGGGGGGGGGGGGGGGGGGGGGGGGGGGGGGGGGGGGGGGGGGGGGGGGGGGGGGGCTCTTGTTGAACAAAGCGCGGGTAGGAGGCTCAGTAATTTGAGGGCCGGTGAAATACGTTACAGCAGTAGTACTTTATTTTTTTCTTGGGTTTTTTTTATGTTTTTGTTTTTTTGTTATCCTTTACCATCAGGGCGGGGAAAAGGAGAGATATATATGATGGGAAGAAGAGGGGTATTGCTGTTGTTATCTATTCGAGCGACACGCGCATGCATGCATGCCCGTGTTTTTTTTGCGGTTGTGTTGTCTGGCGATCTCGGGGGGGGAGAAGGGTGGGGGGGGGAAGTCACGCCGTATCTACTTCGCGCGGTATAACCGAGCAACGAGCAACGCCCAGGTCGGGATTAAAAAATGTGATAAAAAAGAGATGTGTGCAGCAGCAGCAGCAGCAGCAGCCGCAGCAGGCGCTGGGAAGGTTGCGCGGGGATTAGGTGCGTATCTAGTTACCCCCCCTCCTTGCTTGGCGCAAGGTGGCGAGCGGCGTTCGCTGCCTGTGAATCGTATATGGAGCGCTCCATCCACATCCGATGTTTGTTGCTTTTCGCACTCACCAATTCCCCGATTCGCCGCCTACAGTACAGGACACCTAATAAGAAACGGGCTACCAGGGTACTAAGAAAGCCAAGCTGAGATCTAAAGGCAAATAAGAAATTCGCGAGTCGTTGTCTTGAAATTGCCTTATAAGGGTGGCGGCTTGTTTTCTTAACTCCTCACATGATGACGAGGAGCTCAACATTTCACACCCGAAACTCGATGATGTGGCTTCGGAGAAGTTTTTTTCCTGGCAAGCCGACCAAAATTGTTGTCGGCTATCCCCACCGCACCGGGCCCCTTCGGGGGTCAGGTCGGGTCAACATGCTCAAGTCTCCGGAGTCGTAGACAGCAAGGGCTGATACTTCCGAGGGGGCATGGAGTGAATTGACACACGACACGCAGTGAGACGTGGAAGTGTGGAGGGCGTAAGCTTTATTTTTACCCATCCGCCAGAGGATTAAAAACAAAAACAAAAAATGTTGTGGGCTAGTCCTGAACAAAATGCGAAGTACTATACCTGGTACTACAGTACAGCTGTACTGCTATTTCGGGGGACCATTGTAAACAGGACTTATACGGTACACATAAAAACCTATATATTTGCCTTTTTTTTACTAACAATATTGGGTCATATTTACTATGGTCCCCCGTTACAATCGTCAAAATCGTCAAAATCGTCAAAACCAACAGGTACATAGTTGACTCACTTGATTGAGCGCTTGAGCGAGCTCAACCCCTCAGCGACACTATTATATTGCCTAAAAACACAGGCAAAAAAGTGCAAAAAAAAACTACCGATCAATGCCACCTTCTAGGGGTATAGCGGCTTAGTTTTCTGAGCTCTCCTCACATACGGGAGGAGCTCAAATGTCTCACGCAAAACGTGGCTTCGAAGAAGATTTGTTCGCGTAGTAAGCCGACCAACACTTAATAAGTCGAGGAGGACAACATACATACATGACTTGGTGCTACGGAAGAGGTAGCAATTTTTGGCTGAATCGTTTTCTGAACGATCGAGCTCCTTAACCCAAATTCGTCGGACTTTCAATTTTTTTGTGACGAATAATAACGTTGCAGGATATTCTTCGGTCATGAGATTTCGCATCCGGCAGCACTTATATTTTCCTCCGAAATCCTTTTTTCGGTGAGGTATGACGCTCCTTAAAAGTGAGGAGCTCAGAAAAAACATGGTGTGGTGCACCTCTATCGTAGCATGCGTCATATCTCGGTCGTTCTCGTTGCGCATGCTTATGTGCGCGGGGTGCGGGGGTATCGCGCGTTGACCCTCTTTGAGATCCCCGAGATAGATAGATGGCGACCGAAAAAATTGATAACTTCAACTTTGTGGTGTTATTATCGCAGCCATACAGCCGTCTAGAACGAGCGGCGTGAGCGCCGAACAGCGCGCGCGGAAGGATCTAGGACCATGTCGCGCCCATGCCGTACACGCCTCCTTGCATCGTTGAAACTCCTCAGACACCAATCAAAAATAATGTGTATCACTCCACCAATCACGCAGAGAGTGGCCGGTGCTGCTGCAGTAGTCTCCCGTCATTTTTTTTGTTACCATCTTCATTTTTTTACCGCTAACTAAGTCTTCCCTCTGAAGACTGTCCCACAAGAGAGAGGGTCATAAAACACCTCTTTTCTTTAGCGTTTTGTGCCGTCATCGGCGGCGGCGGCGGCGGCGGCGAGAAAACGAATCGTCCTGCGGTAATGCCGTGAACGGGTTGCAGTTAAGTGCTAGTCTTTTTGAGGCAAAAAATTACGACCGGTTGAGCTCTCCTCTTCAAGTGCGCAGCTATGATACGTACCTCGGATGATAGTGTTAAGGTCTCAGTCCGGTGGGCTACTGGTAAAAGGTTAACCGATCGCCTACCCGAACTAAGCCTTATAACAATAGGATACTTATTTTACTACATACAGTAGATTAATTGTTTTACGTAGGATTACGTATGTATAATATGCTCGCAGCGCAGAGAAAAGTTGTTGTTGGGTTAGAGCGAAAAAACTTTATCCTTCGAAGGCAGTCATGTTTCGGGTGAGGTATTGAGCTCCTCTATCCTCACGTGAGGAGCTCATGAAATAAGCCGCCACCCTTGCAGGGAAGGAAGGGTTGCTCAAAAACATGAATGAATATCAAAAGTACATCGCGTGTTCCCTCTTGCGCGAGTGTTGCATGTATGTATGTGCTGTATGCGCGGGATGCGGGGTAATGCCTGTTGTCTATCGTGGGGTTGCTCAAACATGAATCTAAAGCAACTATCGGTCCATCTTGCGAGTGTGCACGTGTATGCATGTAGTATGTGCTGTATGCGCGGGATGCGGGGGAATGCGTGTTGTCTATTGTGGGGTTGCTCAAACATGAATCTTAAAAATGTGTCGGTCCATCTTTTTGAATTTGCATGTGTATGTATAATGTGCTGTATGCGCGGGATGCGGGGTAATGCGGGGTAATACGTTTATGTGATGATGTCAGCTACGCGGTACCGTTGTCGGCGTCGGCGGCCACGCCGAACAAAACATGAAATATCAGCACGATATCGGCCTCCTTAGCCAGTGAAGAGAGGATAACTTTCGCACATCTCGGACAGATCATCGAACTTCTATACTGGATGATTTAGATATTTCAAGATAAGATATATTGCCGCGATCTTGTTTGCATGATATAATATCAAGGTGCGTCCACCCCTCCTCATTAAGGCGTGTGCCTTATTGGGCAGTAGTTGCTCAGTTGAGGGGTATACTAATAATATAAATAGTCAGTAGTGGTCAAGTCAGAAATATTTTGGCTAAATGAAAGGCTATAAGTGATACCGCTCTCGCAAGCGTCATCAGCGGAACTTGGTAAAGCGAGTACCGGACACGTGATAATCCACGCGGAAACTGTAAAAGAGATACGACGAGGGTACCCGCTGGGTACGGCATAAAAATATAGTTAAAACCAACGCACATCATCAGTACATCATGGTTCATTTATTATGTCTTCATCAATTTATCAAATCACACCTACCTTCCCTATACCTGCCCTATCGATCGAACAACAGACTGGCCCGCCCCTACGAACTGTTGTTGTAGTATAATAGTAGTGTATATCTCTCTCTCCCACAAGGTCATAGTATTTAGCCTCGTGCTACATAAAAGTAACAGTATAATCGCAGGCGTCGTCTTGTCTACCTCCGTCACCTCCTGCTGCTGCTGTTTGTTGCTGCTATTGGTACAGCTACTGCTTGCTGCTGCTGCATGCTGCTAATGTTTTTACAGCTACCGCCTGCTCCCGACGCCGCTGCTGCTGCTGCTGCTGCTGCTGCGGCGGCGGCGTCTACTGCCGCTAAGCAGATACACTACAGTTACGTACTAAAAGCTGTAACTGCTGCTTTTTGCTGCTACTGCTGCTGCTGCTGCTGCTGCTGCTACTGCTGCGTGCTGCTGCTATTGCTGCTACTGCTACTGCTGCTGCTGCTAGTATTGCTGCTACACACAGCTCGCTTCTGGTACACACAAGCTGTCGCTTGCTTCCGCTACACAAGAGCAAGCTGCTTCCTGGCTTGCTGCTGCTGCTGGCGCTACCGCTACCGCGACCGCCGCTGTTACAAACACCACAGCCCGCCGCTACCGCATGATGGATGGATGGATGGTAAAAAATATACACAATATAGAACATGACCGTTTTCATGCCGCGCCAAACCGACTCCCTCATTCAGCTGGTCAGCTTCCCAGCGTTCTAGTAGTACGTATTATTATAGCACCCGGAGGGGAAATAACATTTCCCCCGCTCCTCTTCTCACCAACGCTAGATTCAAAACCACTCGAAGGGCAACGGGGCACGCACTGCCCCTTCAAAAAAAAAAATCGAACAAAATATGGAAGGAAGGGGGGTATGGAAGGGGGAAGGGGGAGATATAGACCAAATGAAGAGTGAAGAAAAATGAATACGTATATATATAATACGTATGTACGACAATACGAGAAATGTAAACCTAAAAAAAATCAAGAGAAACGAATCAAGAGTACACAGACGTTTCCCGCCCTCCTAGTAGTAGTACCCCTATTCCTCTTCCAACACAAACTTGTCTCTCGAAGTACCACTCACAAGAGCTC
>MEHQ01000011.1:2621-12653 GCA_008828725.1 Saccharina japonica | reverse complement strand
ACCATTGACCACGCATCCCTTTCGAGACAGAGCAGGGGGGGTATTATTATGCACGACCGTAGTCGTACGACCATAGAGGGACACACACACGAAGATGGCGTGTCATTAGGGGGCTCATCGCTCTCAGAACTAGTGCCGGCATCACCACCAGTGGGATTTCGTGGAAAGCGGGGAGGCGGGGGGTACTCATTCTACGTGACAAGAAGGAAGGAGTAAGGGCAGCGAAATGGAGTGGATGTAAGCTCAAGCCGGAAGTAGGAGAGGAGAGTTCTATTGTACCAGGCAGTCAACTGTTGAGCTGTTCGGTCACAGCGATGGTTGAAATATGACTACGAGTATACCGCGAACGCGCTGAGCCGTTAGATTGGTGTTGACGACCACCTCTGTAACGAGAACCTCGCCGCCGGTGCTTGGTAGTTTCCCCCCTTTAGTCACGATATATGGGGAGGGGTGTCCCCCTTTTTGTCAAATGCCCTAAATATTACAAATACATACCACGCACCGAGTCAGACAACACGAGGCGCAGCATGATCTTAAATCTATTGTAGTAACGTACTGTAGTAAACAAACCTCCCGATGGACCCAACAAAACGAATTATCCCGCATGCTTACAAACCACATTTGGTTCTGACTAACAACCACATGAAGCTCAAAAGCGGCCCATAATGACCCCCGAAAGCGGTCTTTGCCACGCACCGTCCTCGACGCGTGCTACGAACGGACCCTAGATAGAGATACTGTACGTACATATATAGCACTTTTTGGCTGAAACTTTTTTTTTTGGGAACGGCGTCCTTAACCCTTCTAGGACTGGAGTCCCCTTTTGGGGACAAATTACTTAGAATTTGAGTGGTTTGTCCCCAAAACGGGACTGCAGTCCTAAAAGGGTTTTAACCCAAAACCGTCGGAATTTCATTTCTTGTGTCGCAAAATGTGTTTCATTTTGTACTTAACCTTACAGGACTAGAGTCCCGTTTTGGGGACAAATTACTTATAATTGGAGTGGTTTGTCCCCAAAAAGGGACTGCGGTCCTAAAAGGGTTAAAACCCATTCAAGACCTGGAAAACTGATGCCACACTAATTCCAAGTATTTTGTTCCCAAATACGTGGGACCAGTTCTTAAGGGGTTAGTCTAAGGCCGCAATGGGTTGCTCATCGGGTTCGTACGTGTGTATCATAGCATTTATCGTTTCCGTGAAAAAAACGGTTTTTGACTTGCTAGTATTTAGTACAGAGAAACCCTCAAGTGAAAAAAATATATGGTGTACGTAGTGCGATTCTTCCTCACCACTTTTTCCGGTGCCGTTCTCGACAGTCGCATCATCATCGCCCTCTTCTTCCTTTTCCTCTTCCTCCTCGTCGCTGCTGCTGCTGCTGTCGCTGCTGCTGGCTTCGTCGATGGCTGCCGCAGCGGCCGCCTTAGCCTCGGCATCGGCAATCCTAGCCCTTGCCTCGACCTTGCTCTTCCTCGCGGGCCGGCGGGACGGCAGCGGCGGCACCTGCTCTATCGCGGTCGTTGGCGATGATGTCCTGGTGCTTCTCTTCTTCTGCACACAACACGGAAGTTTTTTTTTTTTGCCATCGCGAACAAAAACAAAAGACAAGTAGGGGAAATACGGTATCATTATTAGCACTAGTACTAGTATTAGTATTAGTATTAGCAGCAGTATTAGTATTATTTCTTATTAATAATAGTACAAGGCTCCACTTTGGGATTGTGGTTTGACTTTAAAAGACAAATATTCGGGGGGTGTGGCAAGCTGAAAAGGGGAGAACACAACAGGCGTCCGTCTGTTCCTCGTACGTATATACATATATTCATACCAGCTATCATATAGTACAGACCCAACCCAAGAAACAACGTCCTAAATCATGCAGATAGATCACTATCACACTGCTCCCACCCGGCAAGATGAACTATAGATCACACCACATGTTATGGGAGACCTGAAGTAGATGCACGCAGTGGGGACGATCTATGTGATCTGTCCGTGGCGTGCAGTGATAGCATTACGGGCAAGGACCATAGTGAATGGGACCTACGGTACACCCAAAAACCTATATATTTCATTTTGTTTACGAACAATATTTGGTCCCCTATTGCCCCCCTCCGCAATAGTAAATAAACATCACGAGGGCTCGACGGCGGCAAGCTCGCTCGCTCGCAAGCAAAAACGCACCTTGCGCGTCGGGACTTGCTCTGTTGCCTCTTCTCCCCGTTCCAACTTCCCCTCCTCCTTCTCCACGCCTCCGTCGGCGTCCCGTTCATCAGCGGCAGAATCGTGCTCATCGTCGTTGTCTTCATCGCTATCGTCGCCAAGCCCGATCCCTTCGTTGGGCGTCAGGTCGGCGGCCAGCAGCACCTTCTCAAAATGCGCGCGCAACAAAAATGTCGATACATACGTAGTCTGGTCCAGCGAGCGACCGCTGTCCAGTTGAAAACAACAGCCCTGTCTGTTCGCGTGTTCTACCAGTCTGCCAGCACCGTTCCGTGCGGTATTCACTTGGTGTTTCCACAAGCACGATAAACCAAACAATGCCAGCTGCTGCTGTGAAGTGTGCTACGTACTTCTTACTCGGCCAAGAATATGAACTATAACGCCGAATTCTCTCTACAACAAACTACAGTTTTTTTTTTCTATCGGTTCCCGATTCCTAATAATAAACTTTCTCTTTTAGACAGTGCAGTTCGAAAAGGGTTTATAACCCAAAATCGTCCCAAGTTCATTTTTTGTGTCGCAAAATGTGTTTCTTTTTGTACTTAAGGTGTTAAGGCCACAATGGGATTGTTCATCGGGTTCGTATGTGTACCACTTTGTCCCGAAATATAGTCATATTTTAGACATCAACATTCAATACAAACGTTGCTTATATTTCGGGACAGGGTGGTACATAGCATTTATAGTTTCCTCGAAAAAACCGTTCTGGACTTGCTAATATTACGGAGGACGATAGTAAATAGGACCAATTTTTGTTACTAAAAATAGTCAAATATATAGGTTTTTGTCTGCACCGTAGGTCCTATTTACTATGGTCCCCTGTAATAGTTTAGCGCCCCTCAAAGTGTTTTCTTTTTCTTGATGTGGTGCGATTCTTCCTCACCATTTTTTCCGGTGCCGTTCTCGGCCGTCGCATCAGCATCGCCCTCTTCTTCCTCTTCCTCCTCGTCGCTGCTGCTGCTGCTGTCGCTGCTGCTGGCTTCGTCGATGGCTGCCGCAGCGGCCGCCTTAGCCTCGGCATCGGCAATCCTAGCCCTTGCCTCGACCTTGCTCTTCCTCGCGGGCCGGCGGGACGGCAGCGGCGGCTCCTGCTCTATCGCGGTCGGTGGCGATGATGTCCTGGTGCTTCTTTTCTTCTGCACACAACACGGAATTTTTTTTTTTGCCATCGCGAACAAAAACAAAGACAAGTAGGGGAAATACGGTATCATTATTATTAATAGTACTAGTATTAGTATTAGTATTAGTATTAGTATTAGTATTAGTATTAGTATTAGTATTATTAATAATAGTACAAGACTCCCCTTCGGGATTGTGGTTGTCCTAAAAAAAAGAAATCCGGGGGGTGTGGCAAGCTGAAAAAAGGGGAGAACGCAACAGGCGTCCGTCCGTTCCTCGTACGTATATACATATATTCATACCAGCTATCATATCGTACAGATCCAACCCAAGAAACAACGTCCTAAATCATGCAGATGGATCACTATCACACTGCTCCCACCCGGCAAGCAAGGTGAACTATAGATCACACCACATGACATGGGTCCACCATCCCTGGAAGATCTAGATCACCAAGTGGGAATGATCTATATAATCTATATGATCTGTCCGAGGCGTGCAGTGATATTATGAAGGGGGACCATAGTAAACACTAGTAAATGGAACCTACGGTATACACAAATACCTATATATTTCCATTTTTCTAAAAACAACATTTGGTCCTATTTACTATGCCCCCCTCCGCGATAGCAAATAAACATCACGGGGGCTCGACGGCGGCAAGCTCGCTCGCAAGCAAGCAAAAACGCACCTTGCGCGTCGGGACTTGCTCTGTTGCCTCTTCTCCCTGTTCCAACTTCCCCTCCTCCTCCTCCTCCACGCCTCCGTCGTGGTCCCTTCCACCAGCGGCAGAATCGTGCTCATCGTCGCCGTCTTCATCGCTATCGTCGCCAAGCCCGATCCCTTCGTTGGGCGTCAGGTCGGCGGCCAGCAGTACCTTCTCAAAATGCGCGCGCAACAAAAATGTCGATATATACGTAGTAAAAAAAAAAAAAAAAATAAAGAAAACACACCGTTAAAACTGCAACCATTTTTTTTTTGGGGGGGGGGGGGGGGGGGGGGGCGTACGCATTTTGCTTGCCTTAGTCATTGATCCATTGCCACTCATACCCTTCCGAGACGGAGCGGGGGGGGGGGGGGAGGGGCGTACTCATTTATCTGATTGGCCTTAATTGTCAAATTTGATCACTTGACCACGCCATCTCTTTCGAGACGGAGCGGGGGACAAACTACTTGGAATTAGCGGTCGCAAGATTTTTCACTTCCGTACTCAGAAAAGGGGTAGGCGGAAATGTACAGCAGCTACATGCAGAGGTGTAGAGAAGTGTGGATGCAGACTTGAGCATAGGTTTCCTCTTATTACTATTCACGTTTGTTTTTTGTTTTTGTGTTGGCTTTTTTTCTTTTTCTATTGCTTCTGCCTACCGCCTCCTCCTCCTGCTACCACTACCACAGCTCAAATACCGACTGCTACAACAGGGCGGGGCGGTGGCAACGCACCTCGCGTACTGCGTGATCTTGTGAAACCTTCGTGCCCAAGCGGCCGTCGCGAGGCCTTCCACCTGTCCATCGTTGTAGCGGAGGCGCTTCACAGCCGTCTTTGCGTGCTGTCAACGGGGAACGAGAAGGCAGGGGCGAGAGGCAGGAAGCGCCGGAGAGGGAGGCGGGGTTGTTACTTCATTTTTCATGCATGGGTATGTAGTAGATGACCATGGTGGGGGGGCGTACATCATCTTATTGCTCCGCCTTTAGTAATTTACCATTGACCGACGCAATCCCTTTCGAGACGGAGCGGGGAAAGGGTGGTTCTCATGTTCCAGCATTGAAAAAGATTCGTACCACTTCCGGGAAATAAAGCACCTTTGCATATTAATAATTGATCAAGAAGGTGCTTATATTTCGGGACAGAGTGATATATACTGACCATAGCGTGAAGTATTAATAGTCGTATATGGGACTCTAGAACCCTCGGCACCCCCCTACGTCAACGCCGCGGAGAGCGCACGTCTGGGTTCTCGCGTTGCATTTTCGTTTTTTATTTTCAACATTTTTCATTAATATTGTTTTACCTAACAGATGCGGTCATACGAAGGATTCGCCGCTGGGTCTAACTTAAGCGTATTGACGTTTCTCCATGCAATACCAGTTTTTTGGGTGAGATTCGACTCCTCGAGTGGAATGTGGCAATATGAACACTGCAGATGGCAAGTGAAAACGTACGGTTAACAGCAAAAACCGGCACGCAATGAATCGCCACCGAAACACTTTGGGGGCGGTGAAAACACAAGGGTTTCCACCATAATGTATGGAGGCGTTTTCCAGCAGGGTCCAGCACAATAATCTCGGAAACCGCATTAAATGCAAAAAACTCCAAGTTTTTTTGAAGCAACGCTGAGAACCTGAGGGCGCCTTAACCCATCTTGACCCAAAATCGTACCAAGATAAAGTTACAAATACATTACGATTTGTTGTGTTTTTACGTGTTTTTTGGGCTGTTTTTTTTTAATCAAATCACCGAATAAAACCCGTCGACCCCAACCCAGCCCTAATCCATAACCCTAACTGCCAGACCCTAGTCCATGGCTAAAGGCTCGAACCCGTGCGCGCTTCGCGCGCGTTTTGGACAATTGAAAAACAACGCGCGGACCACTACCAAAAACGTAATATATTTGTACTTTATCTTTGGTACGGATTTGTGGTCAAGAGCTCTGCGTAAAGGCCTACTGGAGAACCTGGCCATGCTGCTGTATTCGGCTTACACATCCGTATCTCACGCGTTCTTTTCAGGGGGAAATTTACTGGCCGTCAAAAATCAATCAGTATACTAGATATGCAGGCAGTAAATGTTCTCCCATTCTCCTCTTCTCCTTTCCGAACGCCTTTTGTGGGTTTTTCCGAACTAATAATATGGCGTGTTTCTTGGACATTACCAGGAGGAAAAACAAAAATAACTACTGGCGAAATTAGTGGCTGGCCGTCGGTCAATCAGTGATACTACGCCAGTAGCGGATTCAGTACACTGTGCCAGTTGCTCAGCCCTACTTATTTTACTATCAATATATTTGGGGTCTATTTGTTATGGACCCCCGGTAACAACTCGTAACGAGGCATCTTTGCCCCACAGCCCAACCACCCCGCGCCGCCCACGCGTCGTCAACACCTCACCTGGTCGTCTTGAGGCAGGGGTAGGCGACGCACAGACCTATGGCCAGGGCCAGCACCTAGGTCGAGAGGCGTCGATTGCCGGTGAGCGTCCAGAGCTCTCCGTGAGACAGAGAGCAGCGAGTTCGCGAGCCTCCGTTAGCCGCCTTATGCCTTATGCAGTGTCGACGACGTCCTTCGCGTCGATGCGGACTTGAGACAGACACAGGAAGAGATTCGGGAAGAGAGAGAGAGAGGGGAGGGGGCTGTACTCATTTCGTTGCTTGCCTTACTCATTTGACCATTGACCACGCATCCCTTTCGAGACGGAGCACCGGGGGGGGGCATTCAGAGACAAAAAGGATATAGAGGGTGGGTGGAGTGGGTGGGTGGGTGGGGGGTAGAGGAGAGAGAGAGGTGGATGGAGAAGCGACAAAAAAAAAAGTGAGATTTTGTTTTTTAGACCGACGTGATATCGGGAATGTACGATATCGATGTATTACGTAACGTCAGGAAGACGCGGGCGCCAGTCCAAAGTTAGTACCTACAAGCAGGTGAAAGACAAAAACCTCAATATTTTTAGCGCCCGAAAAACCCCCCCAGAAAACGTTTTTACGCACCCATTTTTATGCGACACCCCAAAAAAAAAAAAAAAACACACCAACAAAGAAACAAAACAAAACAGACATATAGTACCATGACGCTCAAACAAACAAGCAAACAAACAGGCAAACGCCTCCTGGGTTCTGGATACCTTCTCTTGCCCGTTCGACTCCAGATCGACCTGCTGGCCATCCTGGCCTTTCGCCACTCCCTCGTCTGCCCCCTCCTCCGAGTCATCGGTTCCTCTCACGGAAGGAGAGGATGGAGGGGTGGTGGAGGAGGAGGAAGAGGTGGAGGGTTTGTCCACCGCGGAAGGCGATGGCGTTGCCCCTTCCTCGTGCCTCATAAGCAGCTCCAGGACAAACTTGACCACCGCTTGGGCTGGGACGTCGATCAATTCGACCGTCTCGTTCTCTTCGTCTTCGTTGTTTTTCTGTCAGTATGCGAGGGGAGTGCATATAATATAGGCGGTGCATCATGCCATGCCGTGCCACACAGCACACGAGTAGGCGGGGCGAGATAGAAAGAGAGAGAGAGAGAGAGAGGGTGAGAGAGAGCGAGCGGCGGCAGGGGTTGGGATTAGGGAGGCAAAGGTGTTAAAGGAAGGGCGGAGTTAATGAGTTCATGAACGAAGGCCAAGGCAGGGAGGAGTTAAGGGAGGAGTTAACATTGCAGAAAGAGGGCAAGGAGGGAGGAGGAAGGAAATAAAACAAGGGAGCACTCCAAAATATCAACTCGTCACGTAGCTGCCTGCAGCAGAGACCTATACGACTCCTGCGCTGGACGACTAACTCAACCTGTGGACGGCCAGCAGCAACGCCTTTCGCTTACAAGGTCACCTACTCACCGTAAACATCGCGTGCGCGCTTGCGACAACAAACAATAAGGAAAAACAAAAGCACAATAAATCGCGACAACAAACAAAAAATGGGATCGTGGGGCCACGACGCGGAAACTCCAAAGACAGGACACGAGCTGCCGTAAGCCCCGAGTCCCCCCTATCACACACGACCTACAAGATCGGCAATAAATCCACCTTGAAACAACTAAATCATCACGTGGAAATCGACGACCTGCCGGAGGTTTAAATAGTAACAGCAGTCAATAGGCGTCAGCCGTTACTATGCACACCTAAGAACATCACACCCCGGGGTTCTGTCGATTACGGGGAGCCATAGTAAATACAAACCAAATATGATTGGTAAAACTAGGGAAAAATGTAGTTTTTTTTTTCCCTTTTTTTTTCTGTGTACCGTAGTAGGTCCTATTTACTGTTACGGGGTGGGCTAATGTAGTAAACAGGACCTACGGTACACACAAAAACCTATATATTTCCCCATTTTTACTAACAACGTTTGGTACTATTTACTATGGTCCCTCGTAATATTCAGATGGAAACCCCGAACCCAGGCCCGACGACATCCCTCGCCCTTCTGTCGCCCTCGTTATCTTCTCTCTCACCTTAGCAGCCGCGTTCAGCTCCGCGATCTCCCGAAGGACGTGCAGGGCGTGACGCATGGACTCGAAGAGCATGTCGCGCACTTTGGTGGGGGCAGAGGGCAGAGACCGGAAGTACACCCCCAGAATCTGCAACACGCACGCATGTTGGGGGGTGGGGAGAGGGGGAGGGTGGTGGTGGGTGGGTGTAACATGTCATGTGCATTGGCCAGTAGTCGTATGTACATAGGACCTTCGTATCCTCTACAATGCCGGACGGGGGCGGGAGGGGGCATCCACAGCACGATCACGGTTGTTATCGTTGTCATATTTGATCACTCAATTCTCCACGATTTATCATTATTTACCACACCATCTGTCATTCAACCAATGGCTCATTATTACCCACAAAAAAATCAACCGCACCTACAACAGCAGAACATCGTAACGATAACCAACAACGTCCATCGTTCATCAAACAGTCCATGACACCAATATCCAAAAATACCAAACAACAACTTCCTACATCATTCTATCATCAGCAATCAATCAACTATCCCAACCGGTCAACATATCACCATAAATCATCATCATCAACAATCATAACGATCAACATCACAATCAACATCCCCACCAACGACCCACCACACACTCACCGCACCCACCTGGACTCAGTCGGGGACGCTTGTTCCAACCTCCTATCGCATGCCGACAATCCTCCATCATCCCTCCTCCTCCTCTCCCTCCCCACCACCCCCCCCTTCCATCTGACGACGTTCAGCGGAAGGGTCAGCGGCAGAACCCTTCTCGAAGTACAGCACGAACAGTTCTGCTTAGGAGCTCGGGGTCGTGGCGAGCCGAAGAAGGAAGGCGGGACACAGCTTCCGCCGCGGCAGCCACCAATGGGCCTGCTTCCATTTTATAATATGCATAAATACCCGTTTTAACCGTGGGCGGGCTGGGCGGCGGGCGGGTAGACGAACGGAAAGGGGGGCGGGAGAGGGGTGATAATGGCTGAAGCAGCGGGCATAAACGAGAAGAGAAGAGAGGGGGGCGAGGGTGGAGGTGTACTCGATTTTCATTGCCATGGTTCGCAGTGTCGATGACCATTAGCTCTCCCATCCCTAACATGCTGCGGGACGGAGCACGTTGGGTTAATCACCAACCAGGTACAAACATTGTTGCACGCAAGCGCGAAGCGAAACGTGAAGGTGTTCGGGGCGAGTCGCCTTGAATGTGGGGGGCGGGGGGGGGGGCGACACAATACTACCACAATTTTTGGCTTTGCAACTGTTTCGAACGAGATATTTCGGGAGACGCATCGCATCGCTCGGCCTTTTTGCGCGTTTCCCTTGTCGAGAGAAAATCAGCTTAAAAATAGCACATTCGTCCCGAGGGGTGTGAGTTATCTTACTAATTATTGATCAACTTGTGTATCATCATGTACCCCGTGCTTTACGTTATATTAGGGGGTAGTGCCCAATTATTCTGTGTACTCCGCAACGGGAACCTCTTAGGATCCCACCCAACAACCGATAATTGATAAATAGTTGATCGTACAGCATCGATACA
>MEHQ01002142.1:0-18163 GCA_008828725.1 Saccharina japonica | reverse complement strand
TTTTTTTGTGATTTTTTGTGGTACTTCGGACTTTGCACCTGGTACAAGGGCTCCGCTTCGCGGGCGGCTGACGCCGCCCGCTACGCTCGCGCAAGGAAAGAAGGGGTACAGAAGAGGCCCATGATGTAGTGCAGGCACCGCGACTTGGAAATGCCAAGAGACTCATGGTGCAGCAAATAAACGGCGGACTTGACGCGCATGCCAAACATGCTCGGGGTGCACAATAGCCCCATGCTCCAGGACGAATAAGCTGTACGTTTGAAAGAGAAAGCACAGCAACACGACTCACGGCACGGCGCTGCGCTGTCTACCGTGGGGGTGTGAGATGTGCATTTTTCGTGAGTATGTGTATTATACAACAGTATCACTGTGCGTATTAATAGTACTTCGCACTTTGTATATACTCCATTGTCGATTGTATGAAAGAGAAAAAGCACAGCACCAGCACGGTCGCCAAGTTGTGAAGTATGAAAAACAAAAACAAAAACTGAGAAAGACGTGCATACTTACTCGTGCTCCTACTCGTAATATACTCGTACTCGTACTCCTACTCGACTCGTACTCGTACTCCTACTCGTACTCGTAATCGTATTATACTCGTACTCCTACTCCTACTCCTACTCGAACAAAACGGCAAGCAACAACAACAGCAGCAGCAGTCGTACGTCGTAGTACTTCGAATTTCGAACGACATATCCATATATATCGTGATTGCACCGCTCAAAAAAACAAAACAAAAAAAACGACTGTTACGCTCTGTCACCCTCGATGCTGTACGCCCCCCCGCGATCACCTCGCTATCGATTCGGTCCGGGTCGAGCTCTACTGCCCCTCTACCCCAGTGAGCCGCGTGTCCCGCCTCGCGTGAAGCCCGGTGCTCACCGTGGCCCTCGTTCGCCCGCTCGAGCATTATGGTGTTCAAACCGCCCGTGTCTCTCTTGTGAAGAATATTTGGTTGAAATAATAAGCACCGCTTAAATATTATTTTACATAGACAAACGATCCTTATAATTTTGGACATACTGGGTTCGCACCACCAGCAGCAAGACAGACAAAGCCCCTTCATGCTTCCCTCGTGTCTCGATGGACACACCACGCCTAGCCACGAAAACGGCAACCGCGCTCCTTCCACCCCCCCCCTACTGGCCAGAGCCCTTCCATACCCGCGATGGTGCCGGGCTCGCCCGCGCTGCCGTGCTCTCTGGGTACACGCACGAACCCAAAACCGAGAAATAAAAAGAAAGGCTCTCGCGAACAAACAATGATGGAAACAAGGAAATCTCCGGTATAATAGAAGGAGGCGTTATCGAAGTGGGAGCTCTGAGAGTGCAGGGATGAGGGATCCTTGGGCGAGATATCTGTATGTCTATATTGGAGATAAAATATCTCAGGTGCTTCGTGTACTCGGAGTATTTCGGGGTTCGATACTCCGGGATACTGCCCGTACTCGGAGTATTTCGGGTATGAACACTCTCGATATTTCGTGTCCTTGGAGTATGTCGGGTTTTTGGGGCTTCAGTACTGCTCATACTCCAAGTACTCCGAGTATTCAGGCCGCCAGTACTCTAACTCGGAGTACGAAATGTACTCGAACTCGGAGTATACTTGGAGTGTGAAGTACGTTAGGAGCATCTTTGCATCATTAACAAGACTCGGCCGTCATTGCTCCCAGGTTCTGGGGGCATGTGACTGGCGTTTATAACATTTCAAAATTTTCACAGATGCTCCCATTACCTCAGAGTATAATTGGAGTTTTCTCGAGAAAAAATACTTCAGGTACATTATGTACTCGCAGTATTTCGGTGTCCAATCCTCTCGATACTCGGAGTACTCCGAGTAATTTACATGTTTTTACTCCAAGTACTACTGCTTGTATTCGAGTATAAGTACTGCTCATCCTCCCAGTATACTCGGAGTATTTGGGCCTTCAGTACTGCTTATACTCCAAGTACTCCGAGTATTTAAGCCACCAGTACTGTAATACTCTCAGTACTCGGAGTACAAAAAAGACTCGATACTCCGAGCATACTAAGAGTATCAAGTATACAGCAGTATAGAAACAACCGTAAAATAATAAGCCTGCTGCTGTAAAGTCTGTGAGTATATACAGAGAGACCAAAATCTGACGACTTGGGCCATCTGATTCTCAAATCGAAACTATTCCGGTCAGATTTTGCACAATCGGACTGCATAGATAGGACGGTGCTTTCGTTTTTTACATCGAAACATACAAATCTGAAGCTCGAAATCGAACCGCATAGGAAACGGCCTTATGAGAATCCGATTTTCAAATCGAAAAATGGAATGGTCTCAACATTCAAGATGCTATCCCCGCCGCTGCTGCTGCTGCTGCTGCTGCTGCTGTACCGATTCAGAGTCATGGTTTCTGTTGCGAAGTATCGAGTATACAGCAGTATAGAAACAGCCGTAAAATAACGAGGCTGTGCTGCTGCTGCTGTTACGTCTATAAGTATACGGAGAGGCCAAAATCTGACGACTTGGGCCATCTGATTCCAAATCGAAAGTTTTCCGGCCAGATTTTGCACAATCGGACTGCTTTAGGCCGTTTCCTATGCGGTTCGATTTCGAGCTTCAGATTTGTATTTTTCGATCTTAAAAACGAAAGCACCGTCCTACGAATGCAGTCCGACAAAATCTGACCGGAAGTTTTTCGATTTGAGAATCCAAAAAATGGCATGGTCTCTAAATTCAAGGTGTTATCTACGCAGCAAGCAAGTAGCAGCAGCACGATCGATGAGTTGGATGGTGACACAGCAACCTTGATTCGCGCCCGACGCGCAGCCGACGATCGGTGGGCCTCTCCGTCGCCAAACTTCAGTCGGCTGGCGCGAGCTTTGGCCTAGAGACGAAGGGAAGCGCGCTCGGCGCGCACCTCTCCGTACTCGTAGAATTTACAGCAGCAGCAACAGCAGTGCAGCAGTAAACAGCAGTCAACGCTCGGATGCTTTGTTGTGTCAAAATAGAAAATACCCAAGACAGGTCGACTAGGGCGCACTCGGCGCGTCGCCGCCAGACCAGAGGCAGCCAGCGTGACTTCGGACGCTTGGGTTCTACGCCCAGTACAGCGCACTCGGCGCGTCTCTTCGCGGCGCCAGACCACAACAACAACAGCAGTTGGTCTTGCCGTTTGCTCAAATATCTGCACGTATGTATGATACAACAAATCCGTGTTTTCTCGCATAAGAAGACTGTTTCGATTTTCGAACTAGGTCGCTGAAAAATCGATCGGACCATAATCTGAAGCTCAAAAATCGAACCGCATAGGAAACGGCCATTTTGAGAAGCTGCTGTTGCTGCTGCTGCTGTACCGATTCAGAGTCTCAGTTGCTGTTGCGAGCTGACGAGGCGGTCTATAGTGCGGCGCATGTGCCGAGACTCATCACAACCCCCCTTCCCCTTGTTCAAATAAAATATCAACCATAGATGTGGAATTCCCGAAGGTCAGTCAGAGAGCTCGGCGTGTTTGCGTGTTGATCTGCTCGGTGCTTGCTGCTATCCACGGCGTGTCGCACACACCCCACCTCTGATGCTGATACTCCGCAGAGGCGCATGGTTTGTGCTAGGCTGTCGAGGCGTGCAAAAACTAGCGCGACGCTGCTGCTGTACGCCAATAACGGACTTTGAGGGTCGAGCGGACGAGGGGGTACCCGGGGTGTGGTTTATGGGGGTCACTTAATCACTTGATTATCTCGGTCACTTTTTGGGGGTCACTTATTCACTCGATTATCTACCTCACTTTTTTCACGGGAAATCTGTCACGCTTTTTGAATTTCCAAATGACCACTCCAGTCACAGACTGGATAATGTATCTGATACGATGTATTGCAGTGCGCGTTCGCGCCTGTGTCTCGAACGATGGGGGGTGCGTACAATCTTCCGTTATGGAATAGTCTGTTGTTTACAGTCTGTCTGTGTTTGTGTTTCCTTATCAGTGGTTGTCGGAGCTGTACAAAAACATTTCCACACACTCGATGTCTCTACAAGCGAGCGTCTTTAGGCTAGCGCGTGGACGGTTTCCATTACATGCAGTCTCGAGATGATCGCGGTGACGGGCTTCTGTGGATTCGGCGGCGTGCGTTGAGCGCGGCGGAATTCCGTGTTTTGTTTGTTCGAGCACGCACGAGGTGCTGCAAGTACGAGGTTTCCTTGACTCATACTCCACTCTACTAATACGCGGGAGCATATAGTGATACATAGTAAGCAGAACCCGCGATGGACCCAAGAACGATACCACCCCCCTATGTTTAGGCACCAGTTTAGGTGATGATTACTACTGTATGTTCCCCCGTGATACTACGCATTACGGGGGGAGATAGTAATACCTAATGCTTGCATCTCAATGTGGCCCAAACACCCAGGCATCCCCCTATATCCATACACCATGATTGGTCCGTACCACTACAGTAGGTTGCCCCGTAAAAATATTCGACGTTTTTTGCCTATATAAGAAAAGGTCTCTTCATAATGGGGAAAGCGGCGTTCATTCCGGTCGATACCGCCGGGTACGTTGTGCAGACCCCAACCCCACTGGCTGAGTACTAACTGACTGGGGTTCGTGGAGCCAGTGCCATCCGAACAGGATAGGGTCCTATCCCCGCATCATAATCACTTGCATTAGTCGACAATTCCCACACACCGAGGACAACAAACATGGTCCCCCGGGTCGATACAGCCCCACACGGTGTGGATGCCCGAACCCGACTGGCTCGTTGCTGATCTACTGAGGTACGCGAAGCCCGCGCTACCGTCACCCAGGAGAGAAGAGGTCCCGCCCGTGAATCACAAATCGTTCCATACGTCGACAGCTCCCACGAGCCGGGGACGAAACGGCGGTTCCCCAGGCACGGCGTGAAATCCTCAACCCCGCTGGCTGATTGCTGATTGGTTGGGCCTCGTGAAGTCAGCACCACACGGGAAAAACATATATCGTCCCCTGATAATATATATACTTCCATACTTTTGCGGCGGTCTCCCGGATCGATACAGTCCCACACGGTGTGGAAACCTCAACCCCACTGCCTCGTTGTTCACTGTCTGGGTTCCGTGGGGCCAGCGGTTTCCGAAAGAGATAAAATCCCATCCCCGGATGATAAATCACACCATACATCTACAACTGTCGCGATCCCCCTGATCGAAACCTCCCCGCACGATGTGAAAGCCCCAACCCCACTAACTGACTGCTGGCTGGCTGGCTGGCTGGCTGGCTGGGGCTCGTGGAGGCAGCGCCGCCCAAGAGTGAATACGGTTTCATCTTCAGATCATAAATCGTTCGATACATGTACAAACCCAATAGATGAGAGCGAGACAAATAATCTGTCGGATCGATATTGCCGGATACATTGTGGAATCCCAACTCCACTGGCTCAATATCCATTGACTGCGGTTCATGGAGCCAGCGCCACCCGGCAGGGAAGATATCCGATCTCCATCTCAGAAGCCGTTCCATATATATGTAACTCCAACACACCGGCAGCGGTCCCCCGAGTCGATACAGCCTCGCACGATGTGGACAATCTAAGCCCACTGGATAATTGCTGATAGGCTGCGGTTCGTGGAGCTAGCACCAGCCAAGGGAGATAATGTTTATCCCCGGATCATAAAAATAAATCATACACGTACAACTCCAATGCACGGGCATGAATGAGGCGCCCCCCCCCGGATCGGTGCCGCCCCGCATGCTGTGGAAACCCCGACCTCAATTGCTCATTGCTGATAGGCTCGGTTCGTGGAACCAGCACCCCCTGGAGGGGTGTATAGCTCCATCTCCGAATCACAAATCCTTCGATACATGCGGAACTGCAACAAGCTGGAGAATAAAAGTATGGTCCTCAAGTTCGATACCGCCGGTCACGCCTAACTCCGGGTACATTTTGGTGGCTGGGGTTCGTGAAGCCAGCGACACTCGGGTACTATACGGCCCTATCCCCAAAACGAAAAGCCTTCTATATATATGTCTATATCTCCGATAAATCGGGGACGAAAGTTGTTACCCCGCGGGATGATACCGGCTCGCATGGTGTGTAAGCCCCAACTACGGGTACACTATTGTCGACTTTGAATCGTGAAGTCGGTGGTCTGCGTCCAATGAGCGCAAGAAAGTTCAGCAAGATCACTAACCACGATATAATACGTAGAGATATTGCTACTTGTGAAGTACGGTAGTTGCCCATTCCACATGGATCACCACCTACGACCTTCGCTTGGCGTAGCTTTAAAAAACGTGTTAACGTGCAAATGGAACTTTTTCCCACGCATAGATGTATGAATCAATATTACGGGGAACAACAGTAAATAGGACCAAACCGTGTAAGTTAAAATATTGATATTCATATAGTTTGTGTGTGTACCGTAGGTCCCTATATCGTGTCCCTGTTGTGTGTTAATGAAGTGATGCCTTGCAATAGTATGAACGAATTAAAACGTGTCGCTCAAGGGTGAAAACCAAATTCCACGACTTCCTCTTTTTTATCGAATACGCTCCCTCGACCCCCGCTGAGGGTTTGTATACTGGTGCGCCGTGCTATACCAGATAGGCGTACGGGGCCATGCCCGTTGCTGCATAAAACAGCATATTGTAGGCCATAACCCCGTACAAACTATTTGAGCCGACACAATGCCAATGCGCCGCACATATGGTTTGGCCATGAGAATTGTTTAGTCGATATTATTATACTGCGCAGCACATTTGCTGTGTATGGTCCTGCGTAATACGTTTCCTTAGGTGTAGTAGGTACCCACGCTCAGCAGTAGCCTCATCAGTAGATGCCGAAGGTACGTACGTAAGTGCATCAGTATCAGCTAGTAATGCACGTACGGAGCCGTGGCCATTGTCTTTGGCCCTGATACAAAATACCGGTTACTAAGATACAGGTACACAATTCATTATCGACTCCTCCACGTTTTATACCAGGTACCTTTCAAGGAAACGTCTGGAAATAGATTAGGTACTGCACTCTACTCGACGGCTTATGTTAAGCGTACCCAAAACGGTTTTAGCGCGTCGCTGATTTCGGCGTCAGCAGTCTGCTATTCTACTTCGAGGTATTCCTGATACCTGGTAGTTTGTCCTGTGCCGCATCACGATTGAGTTTGGTGATGTACCGTGCGTGACCGTACCATGTATCCAACGGGAGGCGTTCCATTGTTTATGTGCGCGAGGTTGTTGGGGACTGTCGGTAGACTGGACCACCTACTCTCAACAGTGTGATAACATCAGATTCGGGTTGTTTGCCCTTGTGTGCGGTATCGCCGCCACCAGTGCGCCGGGTATCCTGCGAAGTTTTCACGCGCTTTGCAGTGTTTTGGAGACTTACCCGTTGCTGTCGAATCAAGCTGTAGGATTCCTACAGTACTGTAGTACAGGCTCACCATCAAGCGCTTTCTCTCCCAAGCGTGATCCACGCGATCGCTCTGCACTCTCTCTGCACCCACCTGACGGTTTACCATGCCACACTACGCAACGCGCGCAACCCTCACGTCCCTGGCAATCTTTTCACGAAGTTTGTGGCGTACGTACGTACGTACGTACTGTATCTTGAGCCAAACAAATTGGCGGCGACGCTTCACGAAACCAAGGACCGACAAAAATTAGTTTGCTTGTTGAACGGTAACAAAACTCGTGAAACCGACAAAACAACGCTTAAATGCGGCACTGCGTTTACCCTGCTGCTGTGCACGAAGGGGAATGCGGGGAAATCGTCACAATTCAACTGTCGCTACGTACGTATGAACGAGTAAGCAGTTTATCGTAATACACAATATATCATCAATCTGGTCGGTACGTACTGCACACCGACTGCTGTTCTCGTGACTCGTAGCTCTAACGAGTGATGCATCAGGACGATACCGTGGCCCCAATGGCTCGTACTGATATACGTGTTTGTGCTTGTGGCCGCGCCCTACTGTTTGCTCGTTGTTCCGCTATTAATAGGCGTTTTGTTTCGAACTTGCTGTAAAGGTTTTATCAGCTACTCGTATATACATCAACTATATTACGAACGAAGCTGGTATTTATGGTACTGAAGATACGGCCACGGCTCCGCTCGTAGTGCCTCTACATTGCTATGATAGCAGCCCTGTGTTGACCATTGCCGTTGTTGCGGTGTAGTACCAGGTACCAGATATATAAACAACTATACATTTACGTAAACTGGGGTCGATCGTTACGAGCGGACCGTAAGACAGTTCTTCTTCGTGACAAATGGCCCCTATTAGCTTTTAGCTTTTCATTTCTTGCTGACAGCACCACGCCTGCAGGTCATCCGACAGAGCTGATGATTCAGATGAACACCAGTAGCACACGATCAACTATTATTAATAATAACTGCTGCGATAACGCATGCCTAAGTCATGTGGAGCTACATACATGCAGCAGCAACGGGCGGAAGCAGCGGGATTTTTGGTGTGCAACGACCATAACGCAGTTGCTCGACGGCCGGCATTTGTACAGCTCCAGGGAGAGACACCAGCATACGGACTATCAGATAGAAGAGCTCACAATGTACTACTGCTGTACAGCCGTTATTTTGTGGGCGTATAGAGAGACACCATCATACAGACTACCAGTATCAGGCACAGCTCATCATGATGTACTGCTGTACTACAGCAGAGCAAGCAGTACTCAATCGTCTTCTTCGACTGCAGCTCAAGCCAAAGGAGTGTGTCTGCGGTCTGCGGGGACACGGAACAGCTCGTATATTACTGTAGCGTAGTTACTTGCCCGGCGAATAGCTTGCTGTTTTTATCACTTCCCGTCAGGAAATTCACAGGAAACCCTCTGTAAAACAATGCTCCTATTATTAGTGGGTAAACAAGTCGTACCCGTACGAAGTACGTACACTGGCCCCAATGTACGAGGGTAGAGTATCTTCGTTGTGTCTTCGGGTCTGATAACATGATGAAAAAAACAGGTGCACATTGTCGACTCGTCCATAGACCAGCATAGACCACAGTATATAGATTGTAACGCGGTTCTTCTTCGTGCAGTTGCTCGACGGCCGGCATTCGTACAACTCCAGGGAGAGACACCAGCATACAGACTATCAGACAGAAGAGCGCATGATGTACTGCTGCTGTACAGCCGGCATTTTGTGAGTGTGTAGAGAGACACTATCATACAGACTACCAGTATCAGGTAGAGCTCATCATGATGTACTGCTGTACTGCAGCAGAGCAAGCAGTACTCAATCGACTGTGGCTACTTGGATGAAACTGCTGTATTCCGTGATCATATATACGCGTATGCGTTTGTTGCTGCGATGTTGCTGTACTAATCACAGACCATCAGGTAGTGGCAGTAGTGATGTAGCGTTGTTACTTGCCCCGTGAATATTTTGCTCTTTTTTGCATTTTCCATATGTCTGCGCAAAAGGTACGCTTTCTTTCTGTAGTTTACACAAACTCACGGGACTTCTTCTCTAAAATAATTGCTTCAAGAAAGTTGTACCCGTATATATGTGTACGCACGAAGTACGCGTTGCAGGGTACATACAAGTAGCATACAATACGTACACCGCCCCTCTCTTACGTACGAGGGCAGAGTGCCTTCGTTGTCTCTTCGGGTCTGATGAAAAAAGAGTGTCGACTCGTTTATGGACCAGCATACCATGGTAGGCCACAGTATAGGCTGCCGCCCTGTATTGTTTGTTGCTGCTCTGCTACTGCTGAGATACTGCGTACAGAGGGGGCACAACCTTACTACTGCTGTACTTTTCTTGCGTCGCCTGCATTTGGACGGTTTGCTGTAGGCTAGCGTTTAATATACTGTAAAATTGCAACTCATTGTGGCCACACTAATCCCCCATTAAACTGCAAGATTTGGCGGACTAGACCAAACCCAACTATTTAATACAAGCAAATTGTATTCGTGCAAGAATATCAACTGCCATCTTAGAACCACTCCAACGGAAAGCCTTGTATAAACATATATATATTCTTTCACGATTGGAGGTCGGTAGTTAGTCGATGAATTTTCGCTAACAGACCAACTGATACACAGCTCTTTGCAAACAGACCTTGTGTTTCGCAACCAGCCCTTCAAACAGGCCAACTGAGCTCTTCGCAAACAGCCCAACTGACGTAACAGGCAAACTGACGTATTGTACTGACGTATTGTGCAAACAGCCCAACTGACATCTGCCCGCGAGCACACGCGACGTAAGGCACACGTTAGGTGAGGACTTCCAGAAGCGTCTAAAAACACAAGAACGAAAAGGAACACGAGTAGTAACCCACAGCAGAGCAGCAGCAGCAGCGGCAGCAGCAGTACTACTGTAGTAGATAGAGTAGTAGCAGCGGCATAGTTGGGCGTATGTATGTGTGTACTCCTGTGCTGCTGCTGCTGCTGCTGCTGCTATTTCGTACTGCTGTTTCGTATGTTGCTATTGCTGCTGCTGCTGCTGCTGCTGCTGGTGGTGCCGTTCCTTCTCCTTCGGGATGTAGAAAATTAAATGGGCGGAAAAACATACCAGGTATTGTTTTTTAATCAATTTGTTTTGAAAATACGTTCAACAATTAATTTTCGCGCGAGGCAATTTGCCTTCTCGTTCAACTTCACAGCGGTACTTTTTCACTTTTTTACTTTTTTATAAATACGTCAGCTGTGAGTTCAACCGATTGAATAGTAGATACTCAACTTTGCGAGCTGCGGAGACTGTTCTTGTATGTGTTATTTGTAGTGTTGGTGTGGGCTTCGTGATGGTACTATTAATATGAACCCTGGTAGTTACTACGTATTAATACTCGATTTTTATAATAAGCCGTTGTCGAACAGCCAAATAATTTGCGAGGCAATCGTCATGATGAGGAGTTTTCAGTTGAAGTACGTACGAGTACAACAATGATGTAATAAACAAACCATATTACTATCTACTCTTCCAATATGAAGGATATCTGACTACTACTACAACTACTACTACAACTACTACAACTACTACTACTACTACTACTACTACAACTACTACTACCACTACCACTACCACTACCACTACTACCACTACCACTACCACTACCACTACCACTACCACTACTGCCACCACTACTACTACTACTACTACTACTACTACTACTACTACTACTACTACTACTACTACTACTACTACTACTACTACTACTACTACTACTACTACTACTACTACTACTTCTACTACTGTCTGTACTACTGCTGTACGTACTGTGCTGCTGTGTATTCACACTACTGTTGTCGTGGGCTGTTCTAGTGGGTGGATGGATCGATTGGGGCGTGTGTCGGTCGGTTGGTGCGTACGTGGGTCGGTGGGTCGGTTTGGGTGGGTGGGTTGGTACGTGGATGACTGCGTTCGTACCTGTTCGTCGTGGCCGGCCCCGTTTTTTTGTTTTGTGTTGTGTTTGTCTGCTACAAGGGCTCCGCGTGGATGCCGGCATATAGTGTGTCAATTTACCTGATCAATGGATCACGTTATAGCGTGTGGATCGTGGCCCAGTTATTATTGCGTGTTTTTGTTTTTGTTCGCTATACCGGCCCTGCCCTGGCATAGTTCGGGGTACCACTACTTATATATGTATAAAACAGCAGTGTGTGTTGTCTTCACATGAAGCCCGTTCTTTCTACCCTGTAATGCGTTTTACAACCCAACTACAGCAGTACACCCATTGTCCTGATTCCTAATCTTAGAGCGATACAAATTATGATGTGGTAACAGACTGTGAGACAGAGAAAAACTAAACAAATCAAGCGTAACTAAATGGGTAAATCAAGTTAAAAGTCAACTTACCGGGTACGAGAACGCAACGACACGAGCCAAACCAAAGAGTAAGGACAAAAAGACAATATAAACGAAATATGAAATGCACGGAGTCAAAAGCACCCCTAGAAGAAAAGCATGCGTGCCCAAGAGAACAGGTAACTGCTGCACAGGCGAAGCAACACGAAGGAGAGGAAGACACCGGCATAGAAGTACGTACTATTAATAGTGATGTAGGAGGTACTGTACGTAAATATTCGACCAGCAAGTGGCAGCATGGTGAAACATAAAACGAGAGTTCGGATATACCTACGTGCACAATGTTTATTGTTATTAGTTTCCTTCTTCGTCTACACAATAAACGCTTTGTCCGCACTCCTCGGTTTTAGGTGAAGATGCAGCAGTGCAGTTTGTTGCTTCTGTCTTTTTTGCTGCTGCTGCTGCTGCTGCTGCTGCTGCAGCTGCTGCTGCTGTGCATTTTGTTGACGCTCTGCTGCTGGCGAGGTATCCCGTTTCTCTTGCGTCGCCTTTACTATATATATTAAGACCACTCCGTAGGAAAGCATTGTATATATTATAACTACAGTAGGCGTACGGTGTAGCGTACAGAGTATTTGATACTGTAGAGTACTGGGAATGTATTGTGGGCAGGGCGTGGCAGGATACTATGAGGGTATTATGGTACACTCCGAGGGAGCTTCAACGCGTCGGGCTGAGTCCCGCCTGCGGCTTCGCGTACACCTGTAATGAATGATCGAGGATGCATCGATGCTGTATGTGTGACAGTACTGCCAAGAGGTGCACTAAGAGACAAACCGACATGGCTCAGCCAAGATGAGCGGAGAAATAACTCACAGCTGACGTATTTTGTATATTTTTACAAGGTTCCTCTTCGGGATGTTGGTCACTTGAAATCCCGCTGGTGTCGCAAGTTGAAAATAGATCGCACATGCTTCATAATTACCTTTTTAGAGCAAACCGTGGCGTAGACTGCTGTATTGTTTAAAGGAAAAAGTAGTAGCGACGGCCATTCCTAACGAAATTAATGTGACGAGATGATATCGTATCCGAGGTACAGTGAGCTCCCGGTGTTAAGAGACTTCAGTTTGGTGTTGAGGCTCAACGACTTATTTTGTTTCCGAAGTCGATCTAACTATTTTGTGTAGGATTTAAAGTCGACCCCACAATGGTGAGCTGTGTTTCCAAACCAAGGTGTTCTAAAGTTCGTGCCAATCTGAGCTCATATTTCTTGACACATCATTTAGAAACTGCAGGCACCCACTACTACTGTATTTGTGTTGAGTGGCGATTTGTTATGTCGAGTAGATTCACGAAGAACAACTCGTTAATCTTGACGCCATTTTGTGATTTGACCTAAAAAAAAGCGAAATCGCGATCTGCGCCAATTTTTTTGTCGTGGCTTTACTCAAATCACGATTCGTGAGGTTTACGACGATCGCCCGCAAAAACCTAACACAAGTTGCACAGGGCATGGCCGGCACAACATACAGTCGCCAGCAGCCCAGATACATCGAAAGATAAACGAAAGTGGGAAAATATCCGAAGAAAGACAAATCATACCGGTATGATGGTTTTCCCGGACACCGAAACAACAGTAGTAGCTGTTGGGCGACGTCGTTGCCAACATGCGGTCAAGCTCGAAGACCTCTCTGGGTGTCTCGAAGACCTCTCTGGGTGTTAGGGTCATGGATACTATCACCTGTCTACCTTCGTTCGATGCCCTGGCTCGCACGTGACTCGAGCCATCGGGTCATCGCCAAAGTGAGCATGGCCACCAGAGATCGAGAAACAAAAAGCTGGTGGCAGATACGTACGAATATCATATGATACGCAAATCGCCTCGCACGTTCCTCAAGCCATCGATCAAGCACTCAAACCTCGCGATCATGTCACACTCGCCCGCGCAATGCTCAAACTCAAAACTAGTCTATGACACACCTTGGACCTGTAGCTCTGATACTGCTACACTGCGCTATCACGTGCCGGTCACAACTACGCACTGAACCAGGTGTGTACCGAGGGCTACGATTGATACTACGATGTATCGCTGCATTCATCTGATTGGCTAAACTTCTTACGTACGTATAAAACTCACATTCTCTCATTCTTCCGAGAATATTCTGCTTTTTGTCGTGAATCGTTATTTTTTTTGTCATGATTCACGACAAACACCTCACGATTCATGACGCCATTTCTTTTTACAATTTCCTTAAAAAAAACAAGTTCACGATTCATGACATTTGTCGTGGCTCAAAATGCGCCTGATCAAGGCATTACGTAACCCACCCGAAACCAACGGTATCCGATGGCCGGTATAGGGGCATCTAAGGCCCTGCTTCGTACGCCGGTTGAGCGGATGCCTAAAGACATTGCTGGGTGCGGGCTAACGAGCACGCTGTGGCCTCGAAATCTCGAGGAGGAGGAGACACAGCGCGAAGAAAAAGCAAAAAAAATCTGAAAATCTCATGGGCCAGGCAGAGCAGACGACATGTCAGCGAGATTGAAACCTCGCGCGGACCTGGCCTGGCCGGCGGCGCGTGCGGTTGGAATATCACAGACCGTGTCGGGCCTCTGCCCATGGTTTGAATCACCGACCGGGTCGGGCGCGGTCGGCCCGGCACGGCCTGGCCGTGACCTACCTGCAAGAGTTGGCCCCACCCTCAAATCCCGTTGGATTTGAAAATATCGTAGATTCCAAAATATTGGAACAAAATTACAAATTTACATAAAATGAGCATGGAATTATTTAAGCGTCTCGTGCAACTGCTACTGCTGTACACAGCCCACAGAGAGCAGACGCATGCAACATGGTATCAACTACTGATGCACGGCGCTTGATGTGTGCCTCGTTCAATGTCGGTGTGGTCCTTGTTGTCTCGTGCGTGCATCAAAGCTCATACGGATGAGAAAACGAAAAAACTGTCGTACGACAGATTTTCAATAATGGTTGAGAGGCGGTGTCAAGTCGGAACGTCTTCCCTGATTTATTTGCCAGAATTCGCGACTTTGAAGGCCCAAAGCACGCCCCACAGGGCTCGGCCGGGACCCGCACTTGCGCCGCCATTTACACGCGGGACCCCTGCGTGCCCCGCAGCCGATAGCGCGAGAAACGACCCGCGGCCGGTGATGAAAAGTGAAAGTATTCCGGGGAACTGTCCATTTGGTACCTAAACATACAAGGCTCCCCTTCGGGGGGTGGGGTGTTCCCCGCGCGGTGACGCAAGCTGGCGTGTCCCACCGAAAAACCTAGCTATCGCCATCCAGTTGTAATCATAGAAAACGGGGAAACCGAGTACTCTCCATTCAGCGGTAATCGTAGTAAAACTGCTTTTGCTAACGTACGCGTATTTAAATTTACAGGCAAATTGGCGTTATTACCACAATAAACAAACAAGTTATTATTGTCACGAATCGCGACGGCAAGTTTCCTTGTGTTCGCGAAAACGTGTCATCCTCATATTTTGTGAAACAATATCACGATCGGCGAAAATGTCACGTTGTTTTTCCTGGCATGTTTCAGTTGTTAGACATGACGGTATGTACCACAGCGAGCAGCATGTCGTTCTCGTATTCGTACAGCAAACGGAACAAAATATATTCGCATTACGTTCAGCAAAAACAGTACCTGGTATATGCCAGCAGCAGTACAGCAAGCAGTAAAAAGCAGTACCAGCGGGCAGTGTAGCAAGCAGCAGCCGCAAAAGCAGAGCTACTAATTGTAGTACCTACGTACCTGCAGCAAGCACCAGCACCAACAACAACTGCTGCGACATACTCGGAGTAGTTAACGTTCAGCAGTTGAAACAGCACACTTCTGCCTCATTTAGCGTACAGCAAAGCAGTACAGCTAGCAGCTGTGGTTACTTAAATACTACTACTCGTAGTAAAGGGTACCGTTTCCGCCCCCCAAGCGAAAACAACACAACGTTCTTGTGGTATATTCGTACATCATATAAAAAGTTTCATTGTGGTATGCCAGAGCGGGGCCGGTATATAGCGGACAAGAACAAATAGCAGTACGTATCTTGGGGCAGATGGGCAGGTACTGCAGGTGCAAGAGGTTGTTCCGCTATGAAAAATTTGCTATCCGGCCGCCGGCATCTGTGCGGAGCCATTGTAGCGGTCCAACAAAAGTACAAAAAAATGCGGGGGCAGCACAGTAGTCCCCACCCACAGACATGACAGGACTCAACCGCGTATCAACCCACACACCAAAGCATCCATCCACCCACCCAACCAATAACTCACCCACACACCACGCGTTATAACAGTACAGCAGTACAGTAGTGCGTTGGTGAGGAACATGGGGCTGCTGTATCGTACTGGCGGATAAAGGTAATACAACCCAAATCAGGGACAGCGCAGACACGGCAGCATTCAACTACGTACCAACCCACCCACCCAAGCACCCACCCACTCACCAACTCACCCACACACCATGTGATGTAGCAGTACAGCAGTACGTAAATGAGGATCAAACGTTTGACCGATCGCACAACAACAGGAGTAACAACAACAGCGGTATGCAGGAATCACCACGTACTTATCGTGTAAGTCTTACAGCAGGAAGCAGCAGCAACACTGCGTAATACGTCGTAATGCTGTAGAGTATGTACACCTGGTGTGTCACACGTTTGTGCGAATGCTGACGCAATAACCCTGAAACAACACACGTACATGGTACATGCTGTCGCTCTCGATCTATCGTGCAACAATAGGCGTAACACCAGCAGTATGCAGCAGGAAACACCACTTCTTGTGTATCCACTACTTGCAGCAGGAAGCAGCAGCAATACTGGTGTAATACGTCGCAATGCTGTAGAGTACGCGCACCTGGTGTGTGCGCACATGTGTGCTTATGTATGCTGGTACAACAATCCTGAAACAACACACGTACATGATACATGCTGTCCCTTTGGTTAGTGCTCATGTTTTCATACACGTCCAGCGTAAGCCGCAGAAAGACGCAGCAGCACTCTGTAGTAGTACCATTTCGAGTATCATCATACTGCGCCTGCTAGCTGTTGTCTCATGTCTGGTACGTACGGCATCATACTTATCGAGGACGTACTGCAGTACATGCCTGGTACCTGGTATATACGTTGATACGTCTCACGTGTACATACCAACCTGTCCGGCAAGATTACGACCGCCTGGATATTGACATATACACCAAATGATTCTTACATTTCCGGACAAATTATAACAAACTCCATGCGGTGAGATCATTCGTTTCATTCAGGCACACGTGGTGCTTGGTGCAGCAGCACCACGATGCCCAACCTATCAGACCATACTGCGGCAATACAGCAGAGCGAGAGCAAGAAGCAGCACCACTCGGTAGATTGACACCCCTACGAGCATGCCACTGCTGCTGCTGTGGTTGCATCTGACGACGTAGAGGACGCATGATACGCACCAGATTACCTGGTACCCTACATTTACCAATATGCCCGGAAATGTTACCAACGTTTGGATATGAACAAAATGTACGAAACGTTTCTTACATTTTCGGACAAATTGGTGCGGTAAAAAACTCGATGCGGTGAGGTCCCTCGTTTCGTAGTGGGCTCACCTGATGCAAAAGCATGCTCATGGCCCCCTGTCACAACCATACGACTGCACAACGCCAGAGATGCTGTCGCGTCGCTGCTGTTGCTGCATGCGTGCAGATGTTCGATGCCGCTCGATGTGCACGTCGGTGTGCCCTCCTTTGTTCGTCGTGTTGATGCCGACACGGCAAAATCACCTTTCAAATCCGTCGCAGAGACCGGGTTTCACGTTGGCCTGCTCGGGTCGGCCGAGTGGGACGGGGTACCCCGTGAAACCGACTTCATTTTTTCTGCTTCGCGAGCCCCTCACGCGGGCCACGGGCCCCGGGCGAGGTCGAGGACCGGGGGGCGCGCTCCCCGGTCGATCCTCCGGGCGCCGACCCGAGCGGCGGCGTGGTCGGCCGCGAGGGCTGAGAGCGAAAATTCGCCGCCGGGGGAAAAAATCACAATCCTACTTTGTTACAAGGCTCCCCTTCGGGGAGTGGGGTGTTCCCCGTGGGGTGACGCAAGCTGGCATGTCCCACCGAAAAACCGAGCTATCGCCATCCAGCTGTAATCGTAGAAAACGGGGAATCCGAGTACTCTCCATTCAGCGGTAATCGTAGTAAAACGGTTTTTGCTAGCGTACGCGTATTTTTTTAATTTATAAGGGAATTGGCGTTATTACCACAACAAAAAACATGGTATTTTAGTCCCGAATCGCGACGGCAGTTTCTCTTGTGTTTGCCAAAACTTGTCATTCTCATAGTTTGTGAAACAATATCACGATCGGCGAAAATATCACGTTGTTTTTCCTGACATGTTTCGGTTGTTAGACATGGCGGTATGTACCACAGCAATCAGCATGTC
>MEHQ01004301.1:0-26472 GCA_008828725.1 Saccharina japonica | reverse complement strand
CTGTGACCTCGAAATCTCGAGGAGGCGGAGACACAGCGTGAAGAAAAAGCAAAAATAATCTGAAAATCTCATGGGCCAGGCAGAGCAGACGTCATGTCAGCGAGATTGGAACCTCGCGCGGACCTGGCCTGGCCGACGGCGCGTGAGGTTTGAATATCACAGACCGTGTCGGGCCTCTGCCCATGGTTTGAATCACGGACCGGGTCGGGCGCGGTCGGCCCGGCACGGCCTGGCCGTGACCTACCTGCGAGAGTTGGCCCTACCCTCAAATACCGTTGGTTTGAAAATATCGGATTTTTTATAATTTGAAAATATCACGAAACGTGACGAAAAAGCACCTATTTTCGTTAGGAAAGAAACATCACGAATCGTGATATTTTGTCATGCCAAAACGTCACGAATCGTGATTTTTTTTTGTTCGTTAGGAATGGCCCTAATTCGAACCCTGCTACCGAGTATGGTGCAAGATTAGGTATATATACTGATCACAGGCACGATGTGGGGCATACGAACAATACCACCATGGGCCCTGAAAAAAACTCGAAAGTCGGACGAAAGGGATGAAACTGCCTCCATTGATGGCTGATGATTAGGTTATTATGATGACCAATAGTCAACAATAACTCGTTTCGCTGACGGCTAGCCCATGGTCACAAAACACGCCAAGAAACGACCAGACAGGAAACCTGCCACAACATAATACATGCGCCATGCACCGCAGTTCGCAGTAGCAGTGGTACCATCAGCTGAGTACCATTATACCCTTACGCAAGGCAACGGTGCTATCCATAATAGCTGCGGGACGCCATCCCGTAACAACACATACACTCGTATATGTACGAGTATCTTCAAATCAAATATTACCAGAAAGAAAAACGAACAAACAAAATATTCAGGAGTATGTACGACGTACGAAGACGACACATAATATAAGAAAATATACACGAGACAAATATGTACGAACATGCATTCAGGGCGCAGACAGAGTCCCGAGGGAACAAGGCTGATATTCTCTGGTTTGGTCAGTCAGTTAGTTGATCTGTCCAGCTCGTGAACCAACAGAAGGACGATACAAAAACACCAGACATATAATAAGCAGAATATCACCAGACATACATGATGAGCAGCTTATACAGAGGGCAGAAGCAACGCGCTAAAACCATAGGAGGAGCAGCTTCCTATGCAGGGCATTAATTAGTAGTTCGGCGTCTGTTGCGCGCCGGCGCGCAAGCCCGCCACAGGGTCCCCCGGAGGGCCGCCGGAGGCGAAAAAAATGCAATATATGCGCGAATATACGCCTCAAAACCATGTGAAAAGTCTAATAATTTATGTTTGGCTACGGCCAATGGAAAAAAGTGCCTAAAAAATAACTTAAAAGGCCTACCTACGCCGAATACCATAGATGCCTACTTTTTGTCGTCGACTATGGCAAATAGGACAACAAGGGACCTAAAATATGTTCAATTACGGCCAATAGGTAGGGTAAAAGGTGCTTTAAAACAAAAACGTTACGTATGGCGATTTAGAAATAAACGTTCAACAAAAAATTACGCCGGCGAAAAATGTTGCGTGGTCAAAATCGAGTGTTGCGCTGAGCGTCGCGGCGACTGTTGCGCAAAACGTTTTGTTTTCACCCAAATGTTGCGCGCAACAACAGACGACGCAAAGAGTGTTGCGCGCCGGAGGCGCGCAAGCCCCCGCAGGGGCCCCCGGAGGGCCCCCGGAGGGTCGCCGGAGGCGACAAAATTGCGAAGTATGCGCGAATATATATACGCCTCAAAACCAAGTAAAAATACTTTAAATTAATTTTCGGCTACGGCTGGCTACGGCGAATAGAAAAAAGTGCCTATTTTTTTTTCGAGTATGACGAATAGGACAAGGGGCCTAAAAGATGTTCGATTACAGCCAATAGGACAAAAGGTGCTTGAAAAAAATAAACGCCTGCATACGGCGAACTATTTAAAAAAAAACGCCTCCGGCCTTGCTCCGGCGATTGAGAAAAACAAATTCCCAAAAAAAAATCTAGCCTCCGGCGAGAAATATACGCGCAACAAAAATATACGCCTGCGGCGAAAAATGTTGCGCGCCCAAAATCGCGCGTTGCGCCGCGCGCAACCAGCCTCGCGGCGACTGTTGCGCAAAACGGTTGTTCTACTCAAGTGTTGCGCCAGCGCAACAGCGCAACACTTAATGTATATGTAGGCTGCAGGCCGTAGATGACATGTTCAGGCTTTAAACAATAATACCGTATTCCGGTATCGGTATTTCGGTATTGGTAAAATGCCCGACAAATCGTGAGTTGTGGTACGTTGTGGTTCGTTTTTAGGCGGTAGGTGTTGTTATATGCCGCACGGGGGCATCCTGAAAGAGGGAGGACAAATACCGAAATACCGGATTCCGGTATTTCCGGTATTTCGGTATCGGTATAATACCGATACCGAACCCGTTTTTTTACGAGTTTCGGTATCGCATACCGATACCGAAATTCCGGTATTTTCGGTTCGGTTCGGTATCGGTATCCATCCCTGGTGTCACGCGTGTGTTTGTAGTGTATCACGCGTGGAATGCTTTCAAACCTTTTTCGTCGGGAGTCATCGGCTTTGTGCGGGAGAAGCCTTCCTTACCTTGTTACGCACCACAACAATTAAATATTAAATATTGACAAATATGATACAATGTTTGGCGAGTCTATAAAAAGGATTCAGTCAATAGTAACGGTTCCACACTGTTTCCGTGTATGTTTTATCCCCAAAGTGCAGGTGCAGTTCTACATGTACGTGTAGTAATACGTAGATATTCTCAACGTCTTACATACGTACTATGTGATATGCGCATGATACTATATCGCATGCTGTGGTAGGTTTTCAATTTGTTCTTGCGCCACTCCCCTAGACACGTCGGGGAACCTTGTACTCTCTATTGCTTTGCCACAGGGGCACGTCTGTGCATCTACTTCCTCCTCCCGTCTACTCGTATACCTCCTTCTTTCTGGCAGGTCCAGGTCTCCTACACGAATTCGCAGTTTCAGTGTTTTCGCGTAGTCCGTTGGGCCGTGCAAATACGTTGTCATTCCTATCCCTTCTCTTAACCCCTCGCATATCTCTAAGTGTTCCTCCCCTTCCATTTATCTTGGCGATAGCCTTTTCCTTCTTCCTATCCTTTCTTTTACTCCTGTCTTGTACCTCCCAAACTTCTCCATGGCCAGCATCTCTTTTTTGTTTCCTATATCCTTCCATACTTTCTCTACTACGCTACCCCACCTTAGTTCAGCTCGCCCTTTGGTAACCATACACTTTTATCAACTATGGCTGGCAACCTCTTATTTGGCATGTTCTTTACTTTATATTGCCATTTCAACTTGCGCACGTCTCTCTTTGTCTTTAGTGGGTACATTCCCAGTTCTGCTCTCAATACGGTGTCGCTCGTCGTACTTGAGCATTCTAGTACATTTTTAACTGCTGTCATCTGTACCTTTTCCAGCTGTTGTACGAACTTGGCGTTTCCTTCCCATACTTCTCCTGCATATTCTAGCTTTGGTACAGTCACATTCGTCAGTATACATCTCTCAAGTCTAGTGTCAACGTGCGAGTCTGTTGGGATCGCTTCTATTTTGCCTACGTGTGCTTTACCCTTGTTTAATATTTTTTTATGTGTACATCCCACGAGCAGTTCTTTGATATCTCTGCACCAAGGTACGCATTAGGGTTGGATATCGTATCGAAAGTTTCGGTATTATCGTTCGGTAACGATACGATAACACCGTACCGAAACTTTTTCGGTATTTCGGTAACGATAACGATAAACGATAATTCGATAACGATACGATAAAAAAGATAAAAAGCGAAACGCCTGCCAAGGGGTCCCGGGGACACAGCGCCAGACAGCAGGAGCGCCAGACAGCAGGAGCACCCCACACCCACACCCCACACCCCACCACAACTAGCAGCGCGTAGGGAGCACGTTGCCACCCCGACAAGCTATTCTTGCATCGTCGGCTGCGTCTGAGCGCGTTTTCTCATCGGCTGGGAATGTCGTAACGAAGAAGCAGAACCGACTGGGAGATGACACTGTCGATGCCCTTGTTTTTTTGAACGGTTCTCACGGATTGGCATGGTCGAGCGGACTCTCGCAGGAGTCGCTCGGCAGGAAGGACAAGTAATTTTGTGTCACAGCAGGGGTGTGTGGGGACGTAAAATATAGTACCTGGTACTCGTACCTGGTATTTATTACCTGGTTGATTTGTACAGATAGCATTGATTGGTGCTGGTATACCTGTCGTGGGTATTTAGTATTTAGTATCTAGTTAGTTTTCGTTGTATGATATCATGGGATGCACAGCTGACGTACACCTCGTATTATAGCTAGTATCTTGTGTATAGTAGAAATAGTATGGAATAAAGGATGTGATGGATATGGCATGACGCGATGTGTGGCGCCGTGGTCTATGATGAATATCAATGAAAAAAATGGGCGTGGCTCATGGCTTCTTCATCTGTGTCTTTCTTTGTCTCGTGAATGCCAGGTAAAACGCGTACGAGTACATGGATCGCACGATCCTTATCACGCATCGCCGTGTACGCCGCAGCACGGACTTAAACCTTAAAAAAATCATACGTTTTGCGTTAAGATTGGAGACGCGAATACGTAAAATATACGTATAGGTACCAAATGGACATTTTCCCGGAATACTTTCACTTTCGATCTCCGGCCGCGGGTCTTTTCTCGCGCTATCGGCTCCAGGGCACGCACGGGGGGCGCGTGAACACCACCGCGGTGCAAGTGCGGGTCCCGGCCGAGGCCCGTGGGGCGTGCTCTGGGCCTTCAAAGTCGCGAATCCTGGCAAATAACTCAGGGGAGGCGTTCCGACTTGACACCGCCTCGCAACTACTATGAAAAACCTGTCGTACGACTGTTCGTTCATCCTATGAACTTTAATGCTTCGTTTTTGACACGTCGCATGAACGAAACACATATAGCACGCACCACGCACGAGACCACAAGGACCACACCGACATTGAACGAGGCACACATCAAGCGTCGTGCAGCAGTAGTTGATACCATGTTGCATGCGTCTGCTCTCTCTGGGCTGCGTACAGCAGTAGCAGTTGTACGACACGCTTGATAATTTACAGCCGCATTTTATGTAAAATTGTGATTTTGTTCCAATATTTGGGAATCTACGTAGAGTACACATACACAGATCTACGAGTACGAATGTACCAGCATGCAGACTTCGAAGTATCATATCTACGACCTCTCTCTATTTTCCAGCGATAGGCCGATCTACATACATACGAACACGGGTGTTTTGGTACAGTAGCACTACTGCTGTCCTATACGGGTACGTGTCTCTACAGTAGTCTAGGCTACAAACTGCGAAGCAGCCAAGGCGCCGTTTGTCGAACAGCACAGCACAGCAGTACTACAGCAGAAGAAGCTGCAGACCCCGCAGTGTGCGCGGAACAGCTGCGACTAACAGGGGGTATCGAGCAGGCTAGTTGTGACAGCTACGAAGCACTGATTTGCTGTGTTCTGTCTCCCATTGTGTATGCGTGTGTGTATGTTTGATGTATGCCATTCCAGCAAATCCTCAGGTCGTTTGCCCGGCCTCGCCCGTATTTTCAGGGTATTTTGCTGGGTTTTCGTTTGCGCTGTGCCGCCTTCTCCTCGAGGTTTCGAGGTCGCCATGTGCTGCTCGTTCGCCAGCGCCCAGCGGATGTCTTGGGGAGTCGCTTGCTGGCTACAATCGGTGTACGCAGCAGTGTCAGCTCTATAGGCCCTTATACCGGTTTTTGGACATGCCGTTGGGTTGCGTGGATTACACCCGAAGTACCTTTATCAGGCGCATTTACTACAAAACACTATGGGAAGAAATGTCGCAGATCGTCATTTCGCTTTCTTCATGTCAATTCACAAAATGGCGTCAAGATTCACGAGCTCTTCGTGAATCTACCCGACATAACCAATCACCATTCAACACAATACATACATGTCTGCATTTATTTCATAAAGTGTGCCAAGAAAAATGAGCTCAGATTGGCACGAACAATAGAAAACGTTGGTTTAGAAATACAGCTCACCACTGTGGGATCGACTTTAAATCCAACACAAAATAGTTAGATCGACTTCGGAAACAATTAAGTCGTTGAGCCTGGACACCAAACTGAAGTTTCTTAACACCGGGAGCCCACTGTACCTCAGATACGATATTATCTCGCGACATTTGTTTCGGTAGGAATGGCCGTCACTTCTACGTTTTCCTTTAAACAATACAGCAGCAGTCTATGCCACGGTTTGCTCCAAAAAGGGAACTATGAAGCATGTGCGATCTATTTTCAACTTGCGACACCCCTGGGATTTCAAGTGATCAACATCCCGAAGGGGAACCTTGTATACATATACCGTACATGGTATATGTATAATGCTGTATGTAGTGACGACAGAAGACGACAAATCGCCCAGATGGCGGGTGGGTTGTGGGCTGTGTGCGTCGGCTTTTGCCTCTATTATCGTTATCGTTATCGTTTATCGAAATGTTCGTATTTCGGTTCGGTAACGATAATTATCGTTATCGTTATCGTTTATCGTCTTTTTTTGCGGTTATCGTACAGAAACTTTTCTAGTTTCGATATCCAACCCTAGTACGTATACTGGTCTACGAACGGCAATTAATCTTTTCCCCACTTCCACTCAAAAGTTACCGTAATTCAACAACTGGGCACTTTTTTACGTTCGCTGTCACTCTCCACTTCCTGGTGTACTTTACCGTAGTGCCGTCTCTATTAATAGTTGTTTCTGCAGTCCTTCGGGGGTTTCTGATATGCTCATGAAATCATCCGCAAACATCAATCCCGACACCGTATCTTCCCCCACCGGGACCCCCTGCGATGCTGCTTCTACTGCTACTATGGCATCATTAATACAACAGCTCCGCATATCCGCCGGCACCCATGCTTCAGGTAGGGCAGGAGAGGAGTTGGAATTATTCCACCCGACATAAAACAAAAATAAATGTAAATCGAAAGGAATGCTAAGAGTTTCATCCGAAACTCATAATTTATCAGGAGATACATCCACAACAAAGAAATCAGGCATACGAGCTGGGCCAACCATAAAACGGAGAAGCTTCCTCAAGTCGTATCTCGTGAACCACTGCAAACCAGGCTGCCTATATTGGGGACACTAACCCTAAATACCACTGCTTATGAAAAAAAAACACGTACTCGTGATGAAAATTTATATACTTGTGTTTTTCCCGACTCAATCTCGCCGAGATATCCGCGAAAAATCAAAAACCATTTGTTTTCGACACAAAATTAAAATTCGTATAAAATTCGTAATTTTCAATCAAAACGAAACTTAGTGTGGAGACAGTGCTGAAGACACCATGAGAAGAGCGATGAAAGTCTCGATGCCCAATTCGCCGCCCATCAAGAGTTACTACCAAAATCGATTCCACACACCAAGTTAAGTCATTACAAAAAAAAATGGCATTTCTGCGATACCCCGCTCAATTTTGAAAAATGTGCACTGGGTTTTTACCCCGGATTTGAATCGCACGTTCAAAGGCATTCACTGTCGGCCCTACCTTTGCATTTATTTATTTTTCAACTAGTTTTGGTCGCTTTTGTATTTTTTCGGGTTGTTGGATCGGTCGTGTATCTTGGAAGATTTTTTTTTTGTAGGGCCGAAGGTCGATGTGTCGATGAGTGCATGAGCTACTACTCCGTGTCGAAAAACCAAGTCCAAATTTGTAAAGTTGATGGGAGCATCGCCAATCCGACGTTTAAACCGTGTCATGGCTGGCTCAGCTCGTAGTACAGCAGAGCAGTAGTTGCAACACGCGCATGGAAACCACAAAAAATAGTACAGCAGAGTGTACAAACCGTGATGAGAGGCACAGAACAGCAGTACTTAGCCCTGCATATAGCAGAGCGTGTGCGTACGCGTACTTTTACGAGCTGGTTCCAGCGAGAGCAGGAACGTTTCGGCTTCAGACTTCTGCGCCCTAATTGAAAACGAGTTGGAAAACGATTTTTATCAGGGTTGTTCTTCATGACCTTACGAAAAAACGACATGATGGGCTTTTTAAAAAAAAAATGTTTTTTTGGTGAAACACGTACATTTTAACGTTTAAAAAATATATATATTTTCGGCAACTTTGACCCAAAATTACGACGAACGAAAACGAAAATGAAAAAAGGCCGCTTTTGCGAAGTTTCGTATGCTCGTGAAGAACAACCCTGCCAAATTTCGTTCTCCAACTCTTCTTGGATCCGGGCGCTAAAGTGATATCCGTGAGCGTAAATAGTCCCCCTAGGGTTTCCAAAGAGCTCGATACATTGTTCTAGTACTTTAGCAGGCGTTTATTATAACACACTTGTACGGATCACATAACAAAACAAGTGTCATCGACGTCTTCCGCTTGTTGGTGCGATCATATCAATACGTCTAGCGTGTAATTATTCCACGTATTGGCCTAATTATGGCCGAGAGAAGAATGATATGGATTTTATGATTGACAGCTTAAAGCCCTATACAACAACGCCTCCCCAAGTAATACGAACAATTCCCATATCTCACGAACTACAGCTCGGACGCCAAAACCAGCTTCACCGATGTGTTCGCCTTGTTGATGCGGTCACGTGGATATGCTTTGTGTTCCGACTTTCAGTGAGTTCATTGTTTTATTGCCCGAAGGTGGAATGTTACGCTTTTTCCTGGAACCAGCTCGTACTTACTCGAAGTACAGTAGAGGCGAGAACGAAGGGCTATTTTGACCCAAAAACGTAGCAGGCTATTCGAAATCACAACTCCGGTCGCCCCGGCAGAGTAGTGGTCAGCTTCAAAGACTACTATCATTGGTACCCAAGTTCGAGTCCCACCGTGGTGAGATTTTTACTTTATTTGAAAAAAAAAAAAGGAACCAATTGCTGAGAGCGCCTTTTCGTGGCGTGGGTAGGCGGAATCCGACGCAGGTCGACGAGGGAAGAAAGTGCTGAAAACTTCTCGCGATAAAAATGCAAGGCAAGAACCGTTGTGGGGGAGGAGGGAGAAGAGCCTACTTTGTGACCCCGGATCCGAGTTACGACCAGGAAGGAGAGAGAAAGGAAGGGCAAAGATAATAAATGGGATGAACAAAAAAAAAAAAAAAAACTCCAAAAATCCAACAAACAGGGCAAATCTAAATAGCCTGGGAAAGTCTAATTACTTGGCTTTACACTACCTAAACGGTACTTTCTATATCAGGAAAATCTCTGAGGTGGAGACCAGTTGCACGCTAACACTTGACACACACCTCTGGCTGGTGAAAACGAAGAGGATAGACGCACATTCGGCAATATTGTTAATATCTGGCGCTTTTGAAGGCGGAATAACATGTTTTTGGGCATCTTTCTTGCTCTTTGGGCGAGGGAAAGACTTGTCTCACGTTTAGGTAGACACATTTATAACGTTCCACTGCGTTGGGATATGGTGCGCACAGCAACGCAACCCCCCAACTAATTTCATTCAGCAACCGTCGAGAATTTTCCATCCGAAAATAGCCTCTTGCCCGGTTGTCGGTCTGCAAGAAATCTGATTTTGTGATGGGAAACAAAAAAAAACCCGAGGGAATTACCACTAAAGGGAAGAAGAGAAGAGCCGGTCGGGCCAGGATGGATAGTTATCTAGAACGCACAGGACAAGCGCTGCACGAGGCTTCGGCGGTCGCACGCCAGGCGACTGCCATCGAACGCAGTGGCCTCGCCGCGGCCGAGTCCATCCGCGATCGGGCGGTGAAGGAACGGAACAAAAGTCGCGCGGAGCCCTCTGAGACGAAGGCACAGCTCTCAAGCGCAGCTGCTCAAATTCGCGAGCACCAGTCCAACATAAAGCTGCAACTAGACCTCCGTCGCGACTCAGACGCGGTGCTGGCCACCACCCGGGCTGAGCTATGCGACCAGCAAGAAGCCGCGCGCAAGCAGGAGGCGATGCTAGCTGCATCAGACGCGAGTGCACAGCAGTTGGTGCAGGACTTGGGGACCCTATGCGCTCAAGGGTTGGCGTTGGAAAATCAAAATGTTGTGCTCTTGGACGCGTGTGGTCTTCCGGGTGGCGAGTGGTATCCGTCTCGTGTCGGGGGGACGGGGGAACGGATGGAGGGAGTATGTGTGCATCGCTTCAGCACGATGTTGAGCTCGAAAGGGTAAAGGTACTGCGGCTTGCGAGGAAGGAGGGGTTCATGGGATCCATGGTGGAGCGGTTGAAATCGCAGAAGGAAGCTCTGCAGAAGGTGAGCAGCGTGGACTTTTTATGGTTGTTTTTTTTCGACTGGTTATAGTTCAATATTTCGGTTATCAAGGAATATTACGCATGATACCAAGTACCCATTGATAGAGTGATTTTCGTAACCACCTCCAAGACCACAAAAAAAACATCGATAGGTCGCCATGCATACCATTGTGAGCAATACATAGCCGAAAATATAATCCCTGTTAAAGCTCTCATGTTAAATCAAACAGGCATTATATTTTCGGTCAGGTTGTTTTGCTCGAGTAACGATCAACGACATACCAGATGCGAAATAATATATTATGCCCAACAATCCTTGCGTGCCTTGTTGCTGGTGCCACCGTGTCTCGGCAAGGCGCGAAGTTGGCGGCCTCGAAGGAAAAAGACGATGCTACGGACGGAAAGGGCTCAAATGGGGAGGAGAGTGGCGCGGAGGGGGGTGGGGTTCCTCGGGTTGGTCCACGTCAGCACAGCCTCCTAAATTTGACAAGCGCGGAGCGACACGCCGTGGTGCTAGATGATGTTTATGCGCACTTGAAACCCACCGATCGCGTATTTATTGAGAGCGCTGCACGCTTGTGCCAGGAAATGATTCAGTATGGATACTCACTCAGTGCTGTCGGGCCAATGCTACAGACCGCTGTCCGCCGTTCCACTGGTGTGAGCATGCACGAGGAGTTCAAGATTACGTTCAGCCGTGAAACCGTGAAGCTTCTTGCCCTCGGCATCACTAAGCTCGACAGCGACGAGTTAGTGGCGGCGATTGTGCGAGCGCCGTTCCTGTGCGTTGCAGCCGACGAGTCTATGCGGAACGGAGACAAAAAAAAACGATCTTCGTATCGTTTTGGGATGTGGAGACTGACGCGCCATGGTGGGGAGCGTTCCGCATCTGCTTCATGAAAGACAAGACGGCCGAGACGCAAGCCCAACTCTTCTACGAGACCATCATCGACGTCCTGAAGTACCCACGGGAACGAGTGCTCTACGTCCTCAGCGACAACACCACGTCTGTTTCGGGGGAGAAGGGAGGGTGGGTGACGCTTCTTCAAAGGAAGTTCAGAGGTTAAGACACGACGACAAAAACTAGACAAGGGCAACACGTGGCGGGCGAGGTGGGGCGACGGCCAGTGGGTGCGGCAGAGGAGCTGCGCGCCGGCGGGGTGGGGCGGGTGGCGGCGGGCGAGGCAGGCGGGGGAGGGTGACTGGCGGCGGACGAGCGGGGCAGCTGGCGCGGGGGGGGGGTAGAGGGCGACCAGGAATAATCGTTGATTTTGATTGCAGCGCAGAATATCTATTTCAGAGGATAAGTCTATCGAGACGAGATTATTCCTGAATAGGATTGACCATATTCTGCTTGTTTGTTATGCATCGTATAGTCTATACGACGTACTCGTAGAGTGTTTTTTTTTCGTAGTTCGAAGTATGGCAACACAATATTTCTGGCCGTCATGTTGCAACGTTTTTTTTGCGTTGTCTTGCCTTGGAAACCTACCATTCAAGGCCTGGAGTTTGCGTTGGGGTGATGCTCGTGTTGGTTGTGAGTAATGTCAATACGAGTACAACGTGCTGATTTTTTTTTGCGTTTTCTCGAACTTGAGACTTGATTAGTATTTCAATAGTACGAAAAATTATAATTTGCGATGATGGCCTCAAGCTTTTCGCGAGGGCAAAAATGCAATACAAGAAAATGGTTCGATCAAAATGACTCACATCGATTGAGGAGTTGTTTTCCCACCGATTCGCGACTAAAACCTCGAGCATTTCGCGAGAAAAACATATTTATTATGAATGCAATTGGTGCGATCACTATGATTGACTCCGCAATATGGTGTACTCGTGGTACCACCGGACATCAAGTATGCCATCGAGCATGTCGCGAGGAAAACAATACGTACGAAATGCATAATTTGATTTGTTGTTTGTAATCAACTTTGTAACTTATTCGCGATGATGGCCTCAAGCTTTTCGCGAGGGAAAACATAATACAAGAAAATGGTTCGATCAAAATGATTCGCATCGATTGAGGAGTTGTTTTCCCACCGATTCGCGACTATGCCCTCGAGCATTTCGCGAGAAAAAAAAAGTATTATTAATGCAATTGGCGCGATCACCACGATTGACTCCGATTCAGGAGGTGTACTCGTAGTACCACCGGACATCGAGTATGCCATCAAACATGTCGCGAGGAAAACAATACGTACAAAATGCATAATTTCATCTGTTGTTTGTAATCAACTTTGTAAATTATTGAACGGATGCCAGGTCTGCTGGTACCGGGTTCCTCCCCCTTTTCTCCCCCTCGTGTAATTCGAGAACCGCTTGCCCATCAAGTAGCGGTCGCTTTCGCAGCTCGCGTGCCTTCGGCACTGCCGTGTCAGCAGTAGTTCGTGCCGCGCGCGCGTTATCCTGCCTACTATAGCCGGCCTCGCGAGTCTGTTTGGGCGTTTGGTCAGGCGCGCGAATTTTCCTCGACTCTAAAGAGCTGTACTGCCCAACTCGAACCTCGTCTAGCTCAGCCAAATCGGTTTTGCGAGCGCACGTGTCGTACTTGGAGAAAAACGACTCCACGAGTTGTTGGTGGATCGGCGCGAAAAAGAAGCGGTGGCAAAACAGCTTGTACAGCTGCCCGCCAAATCCTGAAACCATCGGAAATACCGATTGACCCGTCGACTCGTCATAGGCGACCTCTACTTGCCCGTTGGCGGAAGTCGCGTAGTCCTCCAACTCTATCATCAGCGCAGGAGTCGTCTTAAACAAAGAAAAAGGCCCAAATGTCAAAGCATCCTTTTCCTCATCTGTGTCAGCCCCCTCGAAATCTGCCTGGAGGGTTTTGCGGAGCGACGCCTCGCGTTCTGACCTATAGCTCTCTCGTTCCGGCCCAGGCCATGCTACTGCAAGAAAAGCACTCGCAAACTCCTGCCCTACCGCGCGCTCCATAACCGACCCCCCCCAGCCCATTTCCTCACGAAGAACGAAGAGCAACCCAAGCGTGCCATCGACAACGGTAGGTGGTGGACCCTCTCCATCCACTTATTCCAGCGCCCTGCGGTAGCAAAAAAGAAGCCTTCGTCCGCGTTGAAGTTCTTAATAAAAACGCTGAGCTGCAGATATGGCAAAAAAAAAAAATGTACCCCAGCAGGAGGCACAGCAGCAGCAGGAGGGAGGACATAGCAACAACAGCAGGCCGATAGCAGCAGCGGCAGGGGGAGGCACAGCAGCAGCAGAACGAGGAACACAGCAACAACAGCAGCCAGGAGAACGTTTATGAGGCTCGGCAGAAACAACAGGAGCAGCAAGTAGAGACGAGGACGCAAAAAAATGAACATCGCCGTACATACATGAGAGTCTACACGAATACTCGAATACTACAGCAGTAGTATACACACCGGGTGCCTATTAATAGTACGCGGTAGAAGCACGCAGGAAAATAAGAAATACTCGTAAAAGAGCGAACCCTAACAACTAAGTATCAACCACTCCATCGGCCGTGCTCACAGCTGATATACTTGTATCAAGTTTGACTTTACATTAGAAAACAATCGACACACGCTGCACCACAGAATTCAGAAAACAAACTTGCCTCGGCCGACTTGAGTATCCCTTTGGCGAGTTCAATAACGTCCTTAAAATGGATGTCCTTGTTCACTCGTAGCTCCTCCATGCGTCTCAAAAACTCGTGATGGAATTCGGCCAGCTCCACCAAGCGCATAGCGGGAGGGAGCTGCTCGCGGCAACCCTCACGCTCCACGAAGTAGCCGCCCTTCCCACGCAGCCAGTGGTACGCCAAAAACAACACTCGGTTGCCCAGCTCCTTCGCGAAGCAAGCATGCACACGAATGGCCGGATCCTGCAGCATGTACGGCCCTTGCAACCAATACTTGGTGAATGGAGTAGCGAGCAGTCTCTCTGCCGCCCACGTGCAAAATAGCCACTTGAGCTTCTCCCACCGGTCAAACAGAATCACGGCTCCCTCCCATACCACCATCCATCGAGTCTCGGCAGGCCTCGCAAATTTGTGTTTCCAAATATCCTCTGGGAAGGGTTCCGCTACCAGGTCTTGAAACTGGCGGAACGTAGCGCTTCCAGAGTTGGACCGACTGATACTGTACCAGACACAGCCGAGCAGCGCCACTAGGTGGTCGTGCTTCCACTCGTGCCAACTGCCCACGCCTTGAGGCCCCATGAAGAAGGGATTGGTCATCCCTGCAGTCACGGCGAGGTGCAGGACGTGCAATGCGCACCCGAGGCGATGACCGAAGATGGGTGAAGCTGCAGCAGGGTCCCCAGCTGGTTCTTCAGAAGCCTCGGCTTGATGCATGCCCGTCCCCAGGGGATGCACTGGCCTGCTGTCGGCCATCGAGCTCAATGTTCCTACAGCAGTCAAGTGCGGCCAGCTCACGCTCAACCGTCCGTGTGTTGCAGCTCTGCGCTCTGCCCCCGGTGACGTGTAGCAACCCAATTTGTGTACGATACCATGTAGGTATCGCAGCAACTCAAAACATGTTTTGCTCGAACGAGTAAACGAGGAATGTCCGGCTGCTCGCCGTCGGAAAAAAAAAAGGAATGTGCATCCACGAAATTTGAATAGACTTTTATTGTGAAATTTGAGTTTTTCCCCCATCGCTGATTGGCTGATCGTCAAAGTTTCTTTTTTCCAGTTTAAAGATCCCCGGAAAAAAAAATGGCGAATTTTACGTCTAAAAAAAAGGCATTCCAGGGTCTAACAGTATGTGCTCGTACTCCTACAAAGCTCGAGCTTACTGCTGTACCTGTTTCTGAAGCTGTACGTACTCGTACGAACATACCTGGTACATTATTCCAATTACCTGGTACACTCGATCGGGTGAAACTCACAGCTGTCGCATTTTTAGAAAATCCATAAAATGAAAAGCCACACACTGCAGCAACTTGCAAACCCATCAAAACTACGAGGGGAGACGGGAAAGAGGGGATTAGGGAGAGAGATTGTGAGCACGATGGACGAAGCCGCCTCGACCACTGATGACCTGGGCTCTGTGGATCCTGACGGCGCCCCCAGAAAGCCCCCCTTAGCGGAATCGAGCCCCGCCACGTACCGCTGCTGCTGCTGCTGACGTGGAGGTTATGTCGGCTCCCAACCAAGAAGAGACTAGGGAGCGGCTGAAACGGGCACAGCGGGAGGCAAAGCGCACAAAGCTTAATAATTGCCATCGTAGAATAGAGCCCATAAAAACTCGATCACAACAGTAACTCGACAACTCGATCCTTTCTTCAAGTTTTGGATTTTTGGCGGAGGATCTGAGTATAAACCAAAGGTATTATAAACTACGTGTACTACAGTAGTAATTATATCAATCTGAAGCCGCGTTAAGGTATTGCGCACTTCAAAACTTGCTTTGTGTACGTAGAACATTTACTTTATTTTCCGACCTTCCATTATCAAGCCTTCGTGCTGTAGTGTGCAGCACTTGTAGCGCACACGTGTATGTACCACCATACACTTTATTCGCTTTCTCTCACATTTTTCAAGTCATTCCACGACCGAATTCCCTTTGAAGCACGGCCCGAAATTAACATACTGTTTAGCTCTAGTGAAGCCAGATCGCGTTGAAACGTGGCTCCAGCTGGGCGCCTCCAGCGGGACCCTCCGGAGGCGCCTCCGGCGCCCCCCCCCGACCAGCCGGGGGGAAAGAGGGTCGCGGCCGCGCCGCGACCAGTGCACTGTTCGGATCCAGTATACTGGCATCTGACGCAGCCAGTGCATACTGTACTGGCTGGCGCTGGGCCCAGCCCTATGATTTATTATGATTTTCTGGGGCTCAGTGAGCCAGCGCGCGGCAAGAGTTGCCTCCCGGGACCACGTCGAGGTTCCGCCGCGCCTGAGGACGACAAATTACCAGCATCGGGTCATAAACCTTTCCATATATCTACAACGCCAACAACCCGTGGACGAACATCCCCAGGGTACACTCCTAGAAAGACAAAACAAAAAAAACAAATCGGAGCGTTGGGATTTCTATACGAATCGAAAAATTGACCCACAAAATAAAAAGTTATGATTTTACTCGGTTTTAGTATACCACCCCCTGTCTGGCTCTCGAAAACAAAAAGTGGGTTCGACTTTTTTGGTTCGTGCTCCCTGGATATCCCGAGAAAATTATAAGAATGTCCGCAGAATCGCAAGGGGCGGCAGCCACTTAGGCAAGCTAATCTTCCGGCTTCCAGCAATGTACAGGGACCTCGCGCAGCAGCTGCAATGAAAGCAGTTGACCCAGTTACAGTCCTGAGTCAAACAGAGTCGGCCCCTTGAGAACATCTGCATGGATTTGGTACGTTTCTTAGGTGAGACAATTAGCGGCGCACGTGGTCAGGGGTACATCGTGCGCAAAAATGATTGCTCAGGCGCGACGGAGCTTTGGGCACTTCCATCGTGTCTACAGTAGCTGTGCGTTGCTATCGCAGTATATTTTGATGAATCCGGGAGGAGATCGTACATCGTTCCAGACACTCTGCAACTCATAGCGTTCGAGCTGGTGGTCAAGGCACTGTCGCCAAGCACGACTTACAGTAGCTAGGCGTTACTTTATTTTTGGTTCAGAAAATCACTTAAAGCAACTACGCCATGTAAAAAAACAACTCGTGAGCATGGACATGGTCCCATGTGTCGTGGGGGCGTGTCGGCGACAAGAAGGCCCACTGACGTCGTTATCATAAACCTCAGTGGCGGGTATTAGACTGCGTGGACTTCGAGCAGGTGCTGTCCACGCTCAGATTGGTCGTATTCATGCTCCGCGGTATGATCGCATCAAGGAAGCTCGGAATAACAGACCAGTCAAAAAATAAAGCTGCTGCTCTCGGCGAACGAGAGGTGATCCCGAAGCAACCGCGATACAGGCAGGGAAGCTTGTTGTAGCCTACCAGCCCTGTCGTATATCTGGCCACGGAGCACGCACTGCAAGTTTGTGCAAAAAGCGACACCAACGTCGCCAACAACCAGCAATGTAGGGGCAACCACTAGCGTCGAAGCGGTCCAAGTACAACGCGCTGGAACGAGATTTTTTAATACTAGCGGTACGGTCACGGCTCCGCACGTGGCGCTACCCCTGCATTTTCAATAGTAGTACGTAATACCTGGTGCAGCAGTAGTCGTATGGTGTGATGTACAACTCTGACAGGAAATGTAAGAACCATCGTGCCGGCCGGTATCGACAAGGGGGAGATCCCTTTTCGCCCCCGGATTGTTGGAGTTGTAGATGTATAAATTGATTTCTGATCCGGGTATGGAACACTATCGCCCTCGGCTGCGGCGGGACCTCGCTGTTGTCCCGAGGGGCAACTCCAGCCACGCGCTGGCTCCATAAGCCCCAGCCAATCAGCAATCAGCCGATGGGGGTGGGGTTTCGACACCTTGCGACGCGGTATCGACCCGGGGGAACTCCGTTTTCGTCCCCGGATTATTAAAGTTGTAGATGTATGGAAGGATTTATGATCCGGGGATGGGACACTATCATCCCCGGGTGCGACGGGACCTCGGTAATGTCCCCAGGGGAAACTCCGGCCACGCGCTGGCTCCATAAGCCCCAGCCAATCAGCAATCAGCCGGGGGGGTGGGGTTTCCACACCTTGCGAGGCGGTATAGACCCGGGGGAACTCCGTTTTCATCCCCGGATTGTTGGAGTTGTAGATGTACGGAAGTATTTCTGATCCGGGGATGGGACACTACCATCCCCGGGTGCGGCGGGACCTCGGTATTGCCCCGAGGGGCAACTCCAGCCACGCGCTGGCTCCATAAGCCCCAGCCAATCAGCAATCAGCCTTTGGGGGTAGGGTTTCCACACCTTGCGAGGCGGTATCGACCCAGGGGAACTCTGTTTTCGTCCCCGGATTGCTGGAGTTGCAGATGAATGGAAGGATTTATGATCCGGGGATGGAACACTATCATCTCCGAGTGCAACGGGACCTCGACGTTGTCTTGAGGGGCAACTCCAGCCACGCGCTGGCTCCATAAGCCCCAGCCAATCAGCAATCAGCCTATATACACTGTTGTTATTGAATACGTGGTACCTCGTTCTTTCATCACTGATGGCTGTACTGCTACTGGCTGTATCCTATTATTAGTATATTATCAGTATTTAATAGCAGCTGAATCTTATTTATTGATTGGTGTAGAAGTGTAGACTACGTACAACGTCCCATCATTTACGCATATATATAATACAAGCGCAAAAATCGGCGCGCTTCGCGCGCCTTAATTTTTTTTATTGGGCTGCGCCAAGCGAAGGCCGTAGATGGCGATCCATGTGGAATGACAACCGCTCCTAGACAAATAGGTTTAATAGATATGGTTTAACGAACTTGCCGAACCTATTTGCTTCCATTGGTGGACACGCTGGCTTCACGAACGTCAGCCCACAAAGCCAATCAGCTACGAGCCAGCGATATTAGGGTTTCCACACCGCGAAACGCGAACCGGGGATGAGGCCGTATCATCCCTGGGTGGTGCTGGCTTTATTTTCGAGTGCCAGCCAATTAGCGATCGGCCGGTTGGGCTGGGGTTTCCACACCGTGCGGGGCGGTTTCCACCTGAGGGATCGTTTTTTCGTCCCCGGGTGGTCGGAGTTGTAGGTACACGGAGGCATTTCCGAAACGGGGATGGGGACCAATCGTCCCCGGGTGAGGAGTTGTGGATGCATGGCGAGATATCCAATCCCGAGATGATACTGTGTCGTCCCCGGGTGGCTCTGGCGTTGTATACGAGCTTCAGTCGATCAGCGATCGGCCGGTGTGACTGGGGTCTCCATACCGTGCGCGGCGGTGTCGACCCGGGGGACCTCGGTTTTCGTCCCCGCGTTGTTGGAGTTGTAGATGTATGGAGGGATTTCTGATCCGGGGATGGGGCCTTATCGTCCCCGGGTGGCCCTGGCTTTCTTTTCGAGCCCCAGAATATCGGCGATCGGCCGGTGGGGCTGGGGTTTCCCCACCGTGCGGGGCGGTTTCGACCCGGGGGATCGTTTTTTTCGTCCCCGGGTGGTCGGAGTTGTAGAGATACGGAGGCATTTCCGAACTGAGGATGGAGACCTATCGTCCCCGGGTGAGGAGTTGTGGATGCATGGTGGGATTTCCGATCGGGGGATAATACTATATCGGCCCCGGGTTGCGCTGGCTTTATTTCGAGCGCCAGCCAATCAGCGATCGGCCGGTGTGGCTCGGGTTTCCAAACCGTGCGCGGCGGTTTCGACCCGGGGTACCTCGGTTTTCGTCCCCGCGTTGTTGGAGTTGTACATGTATGGAGGGATTTCCGATCAGGGGATGGGGCCGTATCGTCCCCGGGTGGCGCTGACTTTATTTTTGAGCCCCAGCCAATCAGCGATCGGTCGGTCGGGCTGGGGTTTCCACACCGTGCGGGGCGGTTTTGACCCGGGGGATCGCTTTTTTTGCCCCGGTTGGTCGGAGTTGTAGATATTCGGAGGCATTTCCAAACCGGGGATGGGGACCTATCGTCCCCGGGTGAGGGGTTGTGGATTTATGTCGGGAATTTCGATCCGGGGATGATACGCTATCGTCCCCGGGTGGCTCTGGCTTTATTTCGAGCCCCAGCCAATCAGCGACCGGCCGTCGTGGCTGGGGTTTCCACACCGTGCGCGGCGGTGTCGACCCGGTAGATATCGGTGTTCGTCCCTGGGCTGTTGGAGTTGTACATGTATGGAGGGATTTATGATCCGGGAATGGGTCTTTATCGTCCCCGGGTGGCGCTGGCTTTGATTTTGAGCCCCAGCCAATCAGCGATCGGCCGGTCGGGCTGGGGTTTCCACACCGTGCGGGGCAGTTTCGAGCCGGGGCATCGTTTTTTTCGTCCCCGGGTGATCGGAGTTGTAGAGTTACGGAGGCATTTCCGAACCGGGGATGGGGACTAATCGTCCCCGGGTGAGGGGTTGTGGATTTATGGCGCGATTTCCGATCCGGGGATATACTCGGTCGTCCCCGGGTGTCTCTGGCTTTGTCTACGAGCCCCAGCCAATCAGCGATCGGCCGGTGTGGTTGGGGTTTCCACACCATGCGAGGCGGTGTCGACCCCGGGGGCCTCGGTTTTCGTCCCCAGGCTGTTGGAGTTGTAGACGTATGGAGGTATTTCCGATCCGGGGATGGGTCTCTATTGTCCCCGGGTGGCGCTGGCTTTATTTTTGAGCCCCAGCCAATTAGCGATCGGCCGGTGGGGCTGGGGTTTCCACATCGTGCGGGGCGGTTTCGAGCCGGGGGGTCGTTTTGTTCAAGGCTTATCACGGTATTTTGGCGGGACGCTAACGACGGTAACGGCGGGACGGGACGGTTAAACCGTCGTTAAACTGTTCCTGTCGTCCCGTCAAATCCCGTCCCGTCCCGTCCCGCCGACAAATCTCCAGCCGTTGAACTTTACCGTCCCGTCCCGTCATCGAAATCTGCCCCGTTGAACTTTACCGTCCCGTCCCGTCAAGAAAATCGCTCCCGTTGAAAATTACCGTCCCGTCCCGTCGAGATAATGTAATTTACCGTCCCGTCCCGTCATGCACCGTTGTCTTTACCGTCCCGTCCCGCCGACAAAACTTGTCTCTCCCGCCAAGATTCACACCTGCCCGTTGTCTCTTGCCGTCATTCCCACCAAGAATCTACGAATTTACAAAAATTGTTTTTTCACATTGGTATGTACATTAAAAATAAATTAAAGTCATATGAATTTACGAATTTACGAAATAACGAAATACGAAAATTCCGAAATATGAAACATCAGAATATCAAAATATGAAATAAAATTAAATGTATTTTTTTATCGGGATACGAATTTCCCGCCAAATCTCATTATATGGGGATACGAATTCCAAGATGAATTTCTATTCACGTACTGGTTTGTACGATTCGTACGAGTGTTTCTTTTCGTTCATCTTCTGGAGCAACAACTGTTTTGATCCAATGATCCAGTGCCGCATTACCACTACTACTTCTACACGTTGTGTAGTAGATTGCAATTGATTGGCATATAGTATACAACTAACATTTGGGACAGGAAAATTCGGTCCCATGGTACGTCCCTCCCGTCCTGTCGTGAAAAAATATTTTTACCGTCCCTTCCCGTCGTGAAAAAAAATTACCGTTCCGTCCCGTTGTGAAAAAATATATTTACCGTCCCGTCCCGTCGTGAAAAATTATATTTACCGTCCCGTCCCGTCGTGGAAACGAAATCGGTTGAATGTTACCGTCCCGTCCCGTCGTGAAAATATACCCCGTTGAAATTACCGTCCCGTCCCGTTGAGAAATTGTACACCAACCGTCCCGTCCCGTCCCGTCTCAAAAACCTGTTCGGTCGTCATTTTACCGTCCCGTCCCGTCCCGTCTTCATTTTTTTCCCCGCCAAACAAGTAAAAACAGTACCGTCCCGTCCCGTCTCGATTATCGAGTACCGTGATAAGCCTTGGTTTTTTTCGTCCCCGGGTGGTCGGAGTTGTAGAGATACGGAGGCATTTCCAAACCGGGGATGGGGAACAATCGTCCCCGGGTGAGGGTTTGTGTATTCATGATGGGATATCCGATCCGGGGATGATACTCTGTCGTCCCCGGGTGGCTCTGGCTTTGTCTACGAGCCCCAGCCAATCAGCGATCGGCCGGTGTAGCTGGGGTTTCCACACCATGCCAGGCGGTGTCGACCCGGGGGACCTAGGTTTTCGTCCCCGGGCTGTTGGAGTTGTAGATGTATGGAGGGATTTCCGAACCGGGGATGGGGTCCTATCGTCCCCGGGTGGCGCTGGCTTTAATTTTGAGCCCCAGCCAATCAGCGATCGGCCGGTGGGGCTGGGGTTTCCACACCGTGCGGGGCGGTTTCGAGCCGGGGGATCGTTTTTTTCCTCCCCGGGTGGTTGGAGTTGTAGAGATACGGAGGGATTTCCGAACAGGGGATGGGGCCCTATCGTCCCCGGGTGCGGCGGGACTGGGGGTTTCCCCCGAGGGGCAACTTCCGCCGCGCGCGCCGCGGCCCCTGATTGGCCGGGCGCCGGCTGGGGGGCCCCCTCGACCAATGGGCGCCGGGCTCGGAAAACGCAGGGATGAAATGTAATCGTTATTATATTATATGCCAATTGCACTATTAATATTAAATTGCGATCAGCATTGCTGTTATTCATATTATTACTGTAGTATGTCTACGTAAAGTGGGTGCTTGGTTTGTTGGTTGTTCTCATCAGTTATTTAGCCCTGAGACAATGTATGTCAGATACTGCGTCAGGTAGCAGGCCAAGGGTGCGCTACTAAATAGTACCAGGGACGGATTATTGCGCCGCTGTGTATTCTTTACTTCAGCAGTAGTACGTACTTCATGTCAGGTATTTTTGAGTACGAGAGAGTTGTTGTTGAGTCGTTGTGGACTCCGGGCAGTGTTGGCTTCGTGGGCAATTCAATCTGCGTTGAGTACGGTATCGTGGGCTTTGTTTTCTTCTTTACTTTTTCTTCAAAACAGAGTGCCTGACGTGCGTTGACTTCGTAGGGCATTTTAAGATTTTAAGTGTCGTGTGCTCTTAGAGGCATGTTGTTATTTCAAGGGGTTTTATAGCGGAGGTATATACTGGTGTGCGAAGTTTTTATGGCGATATGTCGCGGAGAGGATTTCTGGCGGCTTGGGTACAGCAGTATATCTAGTGGAGGAGTATTATTGTTTTCTTGGCGAGTTGTCTTCTCGAAGGCCATGAGTTTTGCCTACGTATTAACAGCCAAGTTTGTTTGCGTTTTTTTTTTTTTTGTGTTTTTCAACCGTGCCGATAAATTATCGTTTCAGTGCCAAGCGTCCACATGCTCTTCTAGTTTGGCGTTATCAGTTACCAGCCATTGTTATCGCTACTTATATATCATCGCTCTCAAGGTCTTGGGTTCGATTCGTTGATCGGGCGGCGTCGGCCGCAAAACCCTTGTACAAGTACATATTATAACAACTGTCTTTGAATCGGAAACGCTTAGAGCCCTTCAGACCATTCGGACCATACGCCCCCAAAACCGTTCCAGCCCTCTCTCTCCTGTACGCGACCAGTCAACGACAGCGCTGCATTTCAATAGCCTTCCCATTTGATTTACACGGCCAGATCACACATTCCCCATTTCATTTTTGTTGCATGCTCTTTCGTCTTCGTAAGTTACAGAGTATTCAGTAGTGTTCTTCCCACATGCACACGTACCCATTTCATTTGGTCAATACGTACGTAGCCTTTGGTAGCTTCCAGCTCATGTCACCGCGACATTTCACTATAATCAGTATTCCGATACGTACGTATACCCCGTGCCATATAATACCAGTATACTAGGGGCTTCGCCGGCGGCCTGGACGGCCGCCGGTCGCAGCCTGCGTGCTGCCGGAATGTTAGCAGCATTGTAGCGAAGCACGGGGGTCAGACGTAATGCCAAGAGTTATACACGTTGTTGTTAGCAGTAGCGTTGTGTCGAAGGATGGAAATCAGACGTACTGCCAAGAGTTGAGAGCGCTCTGCACACTGCCCACGGAGAGTGGCAACCGTACTCGTAATACACGTGATACTGCTGCTGTACTCATATACGTGTGTGCTCGTATGTATCTTGGTCACAAACCTGACACATGCGCATTGTATGCTGTACACGGTGTGGGCCTACACAACTACACATCTTCGAAATTCGAAACAGGCGAACAACGGCGACAACAGCAACAGCAACTGATACATGCGTGTATCTTTGTTTGATAGTGGTCATACATATCCAACCCACATACTTTGAACTGCTCACAGCTCGGGGCAGGTACTGTTGTAGTACAGCTGCTAGCAGCAGTAGTAATACTGATACATACCTGGTACATATTTTTGATATATACCCGATGCACACGTATACATATACCCGCCTCCTATACGCCAGAGAACAAAAAACAAAAAAACGGTAAAAAAACGACAAAAAATCGTGTTTCCCCATCCCCGTTTGCCAATGCCATTTTTAACGTTGGAACCCTCAACAGCATGCAGCGCTTAGTCCGCTAAAAAGGTGCGACCACAGCTGCTGCTGTACAAATCACAGGAGCTCCGCTACAACATTGACAGTTGGGACTGTCATTAAACACGTATTTACGCCAAAACTGGCTCTTTTTATGTCACGAGATCCAGTTGAAATAAAAAATAAAACTTTTGACCTTTAGAAAAGAAACCAATCAGAGCAAGTCAAATGTCGTCGTTATGATGAAGGGCCCAAAAACCAAACAAAAATCAGCTCCATGCTACTCGTACGTGCGTAATGATGTTGGGCAGCCTCGTTCGAGCTGCCTGCCAGGTACTCTCTGCTCGTGACGCTGCTTGCACTTTGAACAGTAACTCCTGGGGTAAGCACCCTCTACGACACAACCCACAGCCCACAATAGACGAGGCCCAAGCCCGCTTGTCTCGCGGAACTCCAGCGTTCATGGCGATGACTGCCCACACGTTACGGCAGCAGCCGTCCGTGCCAGATCAAAACCAACTGCTGCAGCAGCATTGAGTAGCAGCATTGAGCAGTATCATCAAGCAGCAAGCAGAAGCAGCAGCAAGCAGCAGCAGCAAACAAGCAGCAGCAGCAGCAAGCAGCAGCAGCAGCAGCGGCAGCAGCGGCAGCAGCGGCAGCAGCGGCAGCAGCGGCAGGATGACCCAGCCCATGCGCAGCGGCGATCGCGCGCACAATGCTTGGTTGGCTGCAGTAGCAGCCAAGCCTGCTACTTGCGCCTGCGGGACTCTGACCACTTCACTTAACTCTTGAAAACCGCAGGCAGCCGTAGACGACCCCGGACGCCGATGAGCACTTAAAACCGTAGCCGCAGCCGACCCCGGACGCTGATGCGCAGTTAGCACCAACCAGCTGCCGCAGTCATTGTCCGGATCTGCTGCTTTGTCATCAGCAGCAGCAGCAGCAGCAGCAGCAGCAGCAGCCATGATGGCTACTGCCTGGTGATATTGCTCAGCAATGCTGGTAGTCTCCCTCCCATACTACAATCAATCGTACGCATATAAAGCTTTTTCCGTAAATATAACGACCGTTTGGGGTGAATATAAATATGAAAACGGTCTTTATTTTTAGGTACACAGTGGTAGGGAATAATATGAGAAACGAATTACTGCTGTGTGGACCCGAAAAAATTGTTGAGGGTTGTTTTTTTTTAGAATCGCCTGGGCTAACCCCAGCCTCGATCTAAATCCCCGTTCTATATTCCCCTTGGCAACGAACGGTGGCTGGAATGAGCGCGTTATTGTTCGCGACGCTTAGCTCACAACGCGCACTAAATGGACTCCGCGACGCGAACTCTGGGTGTTCAAAGTCGTGAAATCTGGCAAGTAATCGCGGGGAGAGGCTGTCCGGCCAGCCATAGCCAAGCAGGACAATGTAAAGCCACACGCATACAATCTGGGCCTCACAGCAGAGAGAAGAAGTAACGACAGCTCGTCCACGCTGCTACCAAAGAATAACTGGTCCACAACCCACACCCGATAACTGTTAAACGCAATCCACAGATTAGGCAAAGTGGCACACTATATTATGCCGGCATCCAGGCGGAGTCCTTTTAGCCGACAAACAATACAAAGCCGATCCACCCACTCACTACAACAAACAGTAGTGTGATTTCAGTGTACAGCACCACAGTAGAGTACGTACAGCAGTAAGTAGTAGCAGTAACAATATCGCACGTACGTACAGCAGTAGTAGTAGTAATAGTATATTATAGTAGTAGCAGTAGTAGTATATAATAGTAGTAGTAGTTGTAGTAGTAGTAGCATAGTAGCAGTGCAGCAACAGGTACACCCATCCATTACAACATGTTACAGTAGTGTGAAATCGGCGCACAGCAGCACAGCAGTGCGTACAGCAGCAGTACGTACAGCAGTAGTAGTGGTAGTAGTATAGTAGTAGTAGTAGTAGTAGTAGTAGTAGTAGTAGTAGCAGTAGTAGTAGTAGTACTTGTAGCAGCAGTAGTAGTAGTAGTAGTAGTAGTAGTAGTAGTAGTTGTTGTTGTAGCAGTAGCATAGTAGCAGTGCAGCAACAGATACACCCATCCACTACAACGTGTTACAGTAGTGCGAAATCAGTACACAGCAGCACAGCAGTACGTACAGCAGTAGTAGTGGTAGTAGTATAGTAGTAGTAGTAGTAGTAGTAGTAGTAGTATAGTAGTATAGTAGTAGTAGTAGTATAGTAGTAGTAGTAGTAGTAGTAGTAGTAGTAGTAGTA
>MEHQ01000341.1:0-11112 GCA_008828725.1 Saccharina japonica | reverse complement strand
TTCTCGGTGCGTGCTCGTGAGCGTTACTTATTGCTATTGCGCCGAACTACGACGAACGACTACCAGGAGAATTTTCTTGGAGCGTTCTTTTTACGTGTATTTTGAGTACCAAACAATACCACTCTTATATCGTGTATATCCTGTCGTGGTACGTACGTGGATAGATCGTGCTACTGCGCTCTGACTTATAGACGACTATGTCACCGACCAGCGACTCGGTAGGCTACTGGCTACTGCTGTAGCGAAGTACCTATCACTAACACGACCCCTCGATGGAGGTGACATCGTCAAATTTGCTATACGACATCGAATAAAATACTTCCTTAACGATTTTACTTACTTGCGTGATCAAACTTTATACTGAGTTGAATTATCCGTAAACTCGAAGATCTCCACAACAATGTGTCCTGCTGCAGGGAAGATGTTCTAACCTAGGCAACAATTGAACCACATATTCAGACTCGCGTATGAACGGCGGCAATATGGGTGTAGTCTTGGCACATACGCTACCCGTGGCTTACGCACGCTACCTAATAAGATGCGAATACCCCAGCGATCAGTATGTGACCGAGAAATGGGGAATCAAACTACATTATAGCAGTCTGCTATGTCTCTGCCCACCTTGAAACTTGCATGTTTTACACAGGTTCAACTACTAGCCTACAAAACTAGAATCAAACGCAAACAATATTACAGTCAGTTAATCGACCAAGAATAGAAGATGTTAGCAGAAGTCTAAAACAGTGACTCCGTTCATTTAGCAACAAGCATATAATCGAACGGTCTCCCAATGTTCCTGCCGCCCACAAACAAAGGAACAAAGGGGCACTGCCAGCGCTAATACAGCTGTCAGACTACGAATACTATTGTAAACAGACATCACTCCTCGTGTATACCGATTTCCCGGGTATACTCGTCCACATAGAGGGCCCTCCTGCCATGCGTCTTGAAGTCCCGGAGTCGTGAAATAATCACGACCTGAAGCTTGTTCGAAGCTCCGATGCGTGTCCTGGCGTGTGCGCAGGATTTCAGTCCTGCATCCCGAGCCTGTCCATGATGTGAATCGTCTGATTGATGGCCTCGTTCGCTCCAAAGCCGATTGCCACCAAACGATCCTCCTCCGCTGTCGAGTATGCGGTCAGTGTCTGCGTCTTCGCCCCGATTCTGATGGACCCTCCGTCCAGGAAGAAGAGGAAGCCCGAGGTTGGCTTGCGATTGTACACGAAGGCCGTTGATGTCAGTACTGGTTCTCCGTCACCGTGTGCAAAGTCCAGAGGCCCTGCCGCGGGGCTAGCCCGTGGTTGTTCTTCCGTTAGCGTGAGCGTGTGAATCTCGGTGTTGAGCTCGGGTCGAGCGCGTAGCTCAAGAGCAGCTGGTGCGACCCCAGGTGACGCGGACGTTGTCGATCCGTCGATCCCTGACGATGATGACGCAGCTGACGCTCCGGTGGTCCTAGATGGCGATGATCCAGCGACCCCATATGATGATGATGTTCCAGTTGGTGCTCCGAAAATCCAAGACGTTGATGATCCAGCGATTTCAGATGCAGTTACTCCGGCAAGCTCAGGCGATGGTGATCCAGTGGCCCCAGGCGCTGATGCTCCGAAGTGCGATGGCAATCCAGTGGTGCCCACCGCTGATTCTCCGATGACCTCACGTGCTTGTACTCCGAGGGTTCCGGGCGATGTTGTTCCGTGAAGGGGATCTTGGTGTTGGATCACCATGTTTTCCTCCTTCGAGACTCGAAATGGGTCCCGATCGGTGTCGGCGAAACTCCCGCACTTATCCGGTGGTTTTGCCCGATCCAGGGGGTTTACCCGCGGCGTTTTCTCCGTGAGATTGAGCAGCGAGGTAGGGGTGAGCTTGTCGTACGCTACCTCGGAGATGTCCTCGGTGAAGCTGTCCTCGGCGGTTGGACCATATACTGTACTGGCGGCCACGTGATGCTGTACATCCGGTGCGACCCCAGTCAAAGTAGAAGATGCGACCCCGGGCGTAACGCAACGCGCGACCTCGAGCGCAATTGCAGGCGTGACTCCTGGCGATGTCGCTCCAGCTCCTGATGAGGGTCCTCTAGCCCCTGGAGAAGACGCTCCAGCTGTTGCTGATGACTCTCCGGTTACTCCCGCTCTCGGTGATGACGATCCAGTTGCTGATGACGCTTCGGTTACTCCCGCACCAGGTGCTGACGATCCAGGGATCTCGGGCGATGATGCTACGTCGATCCCAGGCGATGCTGCTCCGGCGACCCCAGGTGAAGATGCCCCAGTGGCCCCAGGCGTTAGCACTTTGGCGATCCCAGACGGTCAAGCTCCGCTGTCCCCAGCAGTAATCTCCACCTCGAATGAAATTAGACCCAAGTCCTCTTTGCGTTGTTGTAACGGCACCACGACCTCACCCTTCCGCAGGTGAAGATTTACCTTCCTCGAGGACGGTGGTGACCTCCCGGGTCATTGCTACGGGGGAAGAGAAGACGTGACGCCCCAGGCCTGATACGATCAAGCTGGGAAACCGTGCTCGATGCTTCTTGCCGGTCTGGTCGACGATGGTGCCGTAGAGGATCCCGGTTGCAGTTCCCCTTAGCTCGTTCTTGCCTGCAGTCACGATTGTCTTCGGTGCGTCCAGCAGCGTGTAATCCTTCATCCGGTCCTTCAACGCGGGGATTAGCTCGTCATCCAGAAGGTGTTCTGTTGCACCGCTGTCCACTAGCATCGTGATTCCGCAGCTCTTGGGTAGAGATGTCCGTCCCCTAGTAGACGCCATCCACAAGAAACGACCGTTGAAATTGTCGTTGAGATTGAATGTCGGCTTCTCGTTGTCATCCGAAATGGAGGCGTGGGCGCCGAGCACAGCACTGCTGAAAGCGTTGCCCTTTTGTGGGCGTGGCGCTCCCTGCTTATAGCAGTCGGCGTCGTTGTGAGTCGTGGACTTATGAACGGAGCACCACTTTTCCCCAGCGCCGTCGCCGCCTCCGATTCCAGCGTTTGCTCCAGAAGGTTTCTTCTTGTTGCCCTTCTTATCCTGCTTGGTGTATCCTCCAGTGCTGCCCTTGGCGGGCATAGGGCAGTTGCGCGAGATGTGTCCTACCTCGTCACAGTTGTAGCAAATGACTGACTCCGCTGACATGGCGACACCATGTCCAGCGATCCTACTCTTCACCTCATTGCTGCGAGACAGGTTGTCAAGATACAGATGACGCATTGTCGTCTGGATCTGGGCGAGATTAAAGGTCGGATCACGATACATCATTAACTTGATGCCTTCGTACTCCGGCGAAAACCCTTGAACGACGATGTCCTTAAACCGCCGGTCAGTCATGGGTTCGCCCATCGCCTCCACCTCGGCGCGCTTGATTGTCGCCTCGGTGAAGTAGTCGTCCGGGTCTTCTCCGGCTTTCATGGCGGTTGCTGCCAGTTCTGCTGTCTTGGCGCGGATTGTCTCGTCAGTAACCTTGAGGTACTTCTCTTGAAGCTCCTCCCAGGCCTTCCGCCCGTCGCCGCTCGTACCGGTTGCATCCTCGTGCTTGAGCACGATGAGAGATGCCGGTTTCTGCGTCACCATGAAAATAATCGCGTAGAGGTCGTGAGACGCTCTGTCATGCGCTTCCTGTTGCTGCGCTAGAGATCTACCTGTTGGCCCCTCCGTCGCCGTGGTCGGCCTGTGCTGCCCTTGCATAATGGCGTATACATCCCTGCGATTGATGCTAAGCACCAAGCAGTTTTGTTTCCGCCAGTCCTTGAACTCCGAGGGCACCCTGCCGCTGAAGATCGTGAGACCCCTGACGGTGTTGGCGACATTGCTGTTGTTGTTGTTGGAGTCCTCCATCTTGGTAGCCTTTCGTACTCGAAGTCGTACTCTCGAGCGTAGAACGGTCTTGCACAGTAGGTGGAAGAAGTTGAAGCCGAACTTGATGTACAGCAGGCCTCCTTATCACAGTATCTCGAAGAAGTCGATCTTGATGCGTAGACGCAGCGTTGACTTGACGGTGTCCACGTACAGCCCAAAGTACCGTCTTGGGCGTGGATGTCTCGTACAGCAGCTCAGTTCGTCGAACTCGATGCAGAGTGGTCTCGTCAGTTATCCGCTATTTCCGGTGCGGATGATTACGAGCAGCAGCCGAAGTACAGGCAGTAATTCGGGCTGTATGCGCAGTTTTGAATACGCACAGCAGAGCTCCAAACTACTACAGCAGTGCAGCAGCAGTTACTTGCGTGGAGTTGATGTCGCACTGCTCGGAATCCGAGGCTTGACGATTCACAGTTCGTCGTGAAATCTAAGGTACGCACAACAGAGCCCCTACCTACAGCAGTGCAGTTGGTGTCGTGGGGTTGGTGTCGTATTGCTCGGCGTCCGAGACTTACGATTCACAGTCCGTCGTGAATTCTAAAATACGCACAACAGAGCCCCTACCTACAGCAGCGCAGTTGGTGTCGTGGGGTTGGTGTCGTATTGCTCGACGTCCGAGACTTTATAATCCGTAGTCCGTCACGGATTTTTAAGCACGCAAAAACAGAGCCCCCAACAATCTACAGCCGTGAAGTAGTTGTTATCAGGGGTTGGTGATGTCGTGCATGAGTCGCTCGGCGTCCGAGACTTCCGTTCCACAGTCCGTTGTGGAATACGTACAGCAACCCTTGAACTACTACAACAACAGCAGTCGAAGCAGTTGTGTTGAACGTAACGTACGTAGCTCGAGGTCGATCTTGAGGGTTTAACACCACTATCCGTCGTGATGTTCGTACACCAGTCTTTTAACTACAGCAGCAGTAGCAGCAGCAGTTGTATTGGACGCGGTTGTCGTACGTAGTTCGAGGTCGATCTTGAGGCTTTTGTTGTCGCCGTGTACAGCAGCAGTAGTCGTACTCGTACTCGTAGTAGTAGGCGACTCGTTCTCTTGGGCAACCAAAACGCAGTGTAAAGGAGTATACTCTTCAGTCTATCGAGTCTATCGAGACAGCAGTAGTTTGTACTGGTATTCACTCACTCACTCACGTTGGATGGTCTTTCCGAGGAAACAGCAGTCCCGGTTGCAGGCAGCCTTGGTCAGTAGTCCAGTCTGATGATCCGTGGTGCTGCAGATGAAGCTCGCAGCAGCTCTGGGCGTATCTCCCAGTGCTGCTGAGTTACTCGTAGTACGTCGTAGCTCGGACTCGCGGCACATGTCATCGTGTCCGCAGCTAGAGTCGCAGCGCTTGCGCGATAACGAGGGGCATGACCTGTTGATGATGGAAGTGGCCGACTATGATGATAGTCGAGAGGTAAGCGCTTGGATCGCTGTTAGGCAAATCCAGTTGCGAGCTTCGCTCAGAAGAAAGACACCGATGATGTTGAAATGGCGCTTTCAGGCCGAGTAAGAAAAAAAACAAAAAGAGAGAATGAGAGAGTGAGAGGATGGGGGTGCCACCATCAGCCAGCTCTCGGCAAGACGCACGCCTTGCGGCAAAGCCCGGGCCATTGTACTGCCCGAGCTACATCAACATTCCCAGTATCGATACTTAGCAGCGTTCCCAGCACCGATACAGATGGTGTGTCCTCGAGATCGTTCTCGGTTCGTACTCGTGATCCTTCTCGGTGCGTGCTCGTGAGCGTTACTTATTGCTATTGCGCCGAACTACGACGAACGACTACCAGGAGAATTTTCTTGGAGCGTTCTTTTTAGGTGTATTTTGAGTACCAAACAATATCTCTCTTACAAGGCTTTCCTACGGAGTGGTCTTAATATAGTAAAGGCGACGCAAGAAAAACGGGTTACCTCGCCAGCAGCCAGCAGCGACGTCAACATAATGCACAGCAGCAGCTGCAGCAGCTGCAGCAGCAAAAAAGACAGAAGCAACAAACTGCGACTGCTGCATCTTCATCTAAAGCCGAGGAGTGCGGACAAAGCAGTTTATTGTGTAGACGAAGAAGGAAACTAACAACAATAAACATTGTGCACGTAGATACTATACGAACTCTCGTTTTATGTTTTACCATGCTGCCACCTGCTCGGTCGAACGATGTATCGGTGTCGTCACAAAAAATAAGAACTGGGTCACGATCCACACACGCAGTCAACCACGTATCAACCGACCCACCGACACCCACCCACCCACACCCACCCACCCACCCACCCACTCTCACGTACTTACCAACATCCACTCACATCACTCACACCCACCCACCCAACCACCGACCCACCCACCCAACCACGTACGTACGTGCGCCCAACCGATCGAACACACACGACCAACCGATCCACCCATCCCAATCTACAACAACAGCAGAGTGAAATCAGTATACAGCAGCACCAGTACGTACAGCAATAATAATAGTAGTAGTCCTTATATATATAACCCATCTACAGCAGCAATAACAACAACAGCAGCAGCAGTCCAGCAGTACGACTCGTACGTACGTACAGCGTACACAAACAAAACGCCGGCATGGATGCGCAGCCCTTGTACGTACAGCAGTGTAAACAAAACGCCGGCATGGATGCACAGCGCTTGTACGTACAGCATGGCTTTTTTTTTTTTTTTTTTTCGGTCGATTTTTTTACGTCTGGCTTTTTTCATCTTGAAATTAGTGTAAAAGTGGCTAACTCGCGAAGTTATGGGCCGATTTCGATTTTGACCGAAGTTCTGGAGATCCATATTTTCACATCTGGGGGACTCTTTAGGAAAAAATTACTTGATTTTAGTATGGGAAAATTACTTGATTTTAGTGTGGAATTTTTTATCTTGAAATTAGTGTGGATTTGGACCCGGGCGCAAAGCCCTCCGAATACGCTGGGAACCCCTCCCCTCCCACGGGTAGATGTCAGTTGGGCTGTTTGCATAATACGTCAGTACAATACGTCAGTTTGGCTGTTACGTCAGTTGCTGTTTGCGAAGAGCTCAGTTGGCCTGTTTGAAGGGCTGGTTGCGAAACGAAAGGTCTGTTTGCAAAGAGCTGTGTATCAGTTGGTCTGTACGGACAAAGAGCATCGAGTTACTACTCGTACGGACCTCTAATCGTGAAAGAAAAGATAGGTTTATATCGTGTATATCCTGTCGTGGTACGTACGTGGATATATCGTGCTACTGCGCTCTGACTCGTAGACGACTATGTTACCGACCAGCGACTTGGTAGGCTACTGGCTACTGCTGTAGCGAAGTACCTATCACTAACAAGTACTACTACTGCTAAAGCAGTTACGTTGCTACTACTTTGTTACTACTACAGGGGGGGTGATTGTGATTTGAGGATCCGAGAAAACCCTTATTTTCATGGAAAATTCAAGATACTTTTTTTTTCTCGTAGAATCACAAAAAACACTGAACATCCCAGAATGAAAATACATACCTGGTATAAACCAGGCACGAATATAATATATTCATACATATATCTCCTTTCTTCCCCTCGATGCCTCGGCAAGGCTTTTGCTTTGGCATGGCCCATAGCGAGGGGGGTGGTCTTTCTAGCGAGCGAGGCTAAACTTACCCTCAAGCGGACCAATACCTTCTTGCTGCTGCGCACCCGCCGCGAAGCGTGCGCAGCGGTGGAGCTTGGTCGGCACTGGTGCGTCAGGCACAAAAGTTCAGATGCACGGGCCCTTTTGGCCGTCGGTGTAGACGGCAATGTCAATCTCATTTTTGTGCGCGGAGGCAGACGCTATCAGGAAGGTGGGCGGACACTACGTGCACGGCCCTAGGTGTGTTTGCTAGAGGGAGCTGTACTGTCTCAGTAACCTGGCTTCGCCATCAAAGGAGGAGGGGGCGTGTGGCGACGAGCTGAAGATTGGGCTGGTTGACCCCTTCGCCGCGAGATTTTTTTTTTCCAGACCAAGCACCCTGAGTGCAACGAGGGAGAAAGCGAGGAACCGACTGGGAAGGACAGCAACGAGATCGCGTGTACGGACGGAGCGGGTCGAGTCTGGTCGTGCTAGGACTGGCCAGAGCGGCACCGGAGCAGCGCGCCGGAGCAGCGGCACCGGAGCAGCGGCACTGGAGCAGCGCGCCGGAGCAGCGACACCGGAGCATACGGATGACATCGACCCGTGGCGCACGGACAAACATGATTTTTGTTGACAACTATTTCGTTTTCCCCCCTGAATTTGGGTGTTGGGTCTGTGTGGATGACGTCACTGGTTTTGCAGAGAGACGCGGCAGAGATGGCGCGGATACCCTGGGTGCCTTAATTGTGTGCCTGCATCGTGGAAGACCCCTTCAATGTGGAACGATTCCTAATCAGTGTCGATGTTTCTAATGATGTGCCTAATACAGACGTTCAGGATAGATTCGGGTAATTATCAATTGACGTGATGGCTTTGGTTGGCTGTTCTTTTTCACTGTGTGCCCGCGGACTGTCATTCTGGCAGCACTTCAGACAGCCGCTGCGTGCTCCATCTTGTTCCCACGCCTACCGTGGGTTTTGGAAAGACAGCACTTCAGACAGTAGTTACGCTGTAGTCGGCAAATTCATTGATTGGTAAAGAGTAGAAGGGCGATGCTGCAGCAGCTTGCTGTAGTCGAATGGAGATTGCGGGCGTGTAGTTCAGTTTTGGACACGCATAACATACATGCTGTAGGGATTTTAGGTGTACCTCTTCGGGCTTGTGTATCCTTTCCCTGCTAAGTGTGCGTGTTCTTTAGGATTCTCTGATGGCTCTAGCACTTTTGTGACCACGGGCTGTGATCTTGCCAGATTACACTATAGGGATTAGCAACTGAAACGAGTTTAATGTGAAGACAACAACAACAATAATACATATGCCAGGTACTGTATTATAAAGTATCACTCGTTTCATATGATTAATTTTGTAATTTAAAAAGTTATGGAATTTAGTTGTTTTTTACTGGTTTGATACATTTTGATATTATAAGCTATTCATACGAAATTAATAGGTATACTTCAATATTTAATATACCCCGGGGTGGAATGAAAGGCGAATCTCGTCCCTGTTAGATTCAAGGTCGTGAGTTCGAGCCCCCCCCGAGTGCATGCTCGTATTGATAGGGACTTTTTCTCGCAAAATATATCCATGCTCGTATATATTAATAGGGACTTTTTCTCGCAAAATATATCTTGACTAGCGGAAACCGCGAGAGCGTGAGTTAGCAAAATTCGATGAAAATCGACGAGCGTTGGGAATGCTGAACCCTCTGCGCGATAAAAATCAAGGCACGCACCGTAGTGTCGAGGAGGGAGAAGAGCCTGCTTTGTGACTTCGAATCCGAGTTACGACTACGTACGTACGTATGGAGGGAGAGGGACAGAAGTGCGAAGATAATAAAAATGAGATAAAAAACAAAACATCACTCGTATTCACGTATTCATCGTATTCATACATAATAATATATGAGTAAGTTTTTTTTTTTTTTAATTTTGAGAGTTATAACTTAAATTGATTTTTTTACTGGCACCAATAACATATCCCGAAATACATTACGCGTATTGAGTAATAAAAAACACAACATTTTTACAAACATCATCCATCATTGTAAACATAAAGATACGATACCAGAGGTACCACTCTGTCTCGAAATAAAACACCGTTTGTATGTATAATATCAAATAATAATATTAATATAAAAACGGTGACTACACTACTTCGGGACATACTGGTATACAATACCATTAGGTATACAAAATGAGGCAATTTATTAATAGGGGTGCACGCGCCCGAAAAAAGGAAAGGAAAGAGAAAATTGCAAGTCTTTGTCCGGCGTTTTTCACGCGGGCTCGGGGGTAGTTCCTCGTTTGGTCGGTTCCAGAGTCCTATAACCATACACCTGCGATAGCAGGCTGTCGCTGTCTTGGCTGTATGACCTCTGTGGGTATACAGCAGTATAGAAACAACTGTAAATAACCAGCTGATGTGCTTTGTCCTATATACGAATACTAAGTTTAATTCAGCGGTATGCATGTGCTCGTGTACCATCACTACGTGGTACACGCACACGTTCATGCACAACTGCAGCAGTAGTAGTGCAGCTCTGCTGCTGCTGCTGCTGCTGCTGATTGCATGCACAACAACACTACTCACCCGTACGTACTGCTGCCGCTACTGTGGCCAATGACAACAGCATAATAACCACCCCCGCAGCGGAACGCCATATCAGATGATGAAAACCTGAAGGACCCGTCTTCCGTGTGTCGCCTCAACAATAATCGCGTCAACTCCCGTGGTGGCTAGTTCCCGCGGGAAGAACTTCCCGTGGTAGCCATTTCCCACGGGAGGTTTTCCAGTGGTGGCCGGTTCCCGTCCAAAAAATCCCGTGAATTTCCGTGGTGACTAGTTCCCGCGGGAAGGGTTCCCGTAGAGGCCAGTTCCCGTCCAAACAAGCCCATAAATTATCGTCGGGTTAAACTTGGTGTGTGCATTCTTCACATAATAAGTCAACGTTACGGTGTTGCTGTACGTCTTGCGGTGGTCCTGAGGCCTTATTGTCGAGGCGGTTTCATTCTCCCTCTGGCCCTATTAATGTTCCTTGTTGTGCACGCAGCTGGACAACCGACTTGCTGTGTTTTCTGCAGGACCTTACTCGGGGGCGGTTTTTCATTCTGGGAGCTTTTATTGCGGGATTTAACCCAAGGGCGCACAAAAAAAAAAGTTATCGATCGAAATACCAGTAACACCTCCCCCCACATTTGGAGGGGACGGAACCGGTTTGATCCAGAAAACATAAAGTCAGTTTTTTTTTTTTAATTACTCCGAACATTAAGTCAGGCTTATTGAACTCATGAAACAAACGCTTTGCCATTGACCGACCACACGACCAAAGAGACGGAACACCAAGCGGTACGTAGATATATTGACATCTTGAACGATAGAAGCCGGTACAAAGTGTAGGGGGATCGTTGGCCAAGCTTTCGGCAGCGAAGGTCTACTTGGGAGCATTAGTGGGGTAGCTACCCATGGTGAAACGTGCATACGATGGAGGAAGCGACGTACGGGGCATCCCGATGTGTGAGTAAGACTTTGTGTTATGCAAGCTGGCCTTGAGCCTTGCACGGTACAAATGACCTCCCTGGAGGAAAGTAACCAGTACAGCAGCGGGGCAAGAAGATAGAAGATACGGTCGTGGGACGCCAGGATGGTTACCATGCAGATCGCCTGACACAAARGTGGYGTACTTGTGTTAAGGGTGT
>MEHQ01001504.1:0-21646 GCA_008828725.1 Saccharina japonica | reverse complement strand
CCCCCCCCCCCCCCCCCGCAAAAACAACCCAACCATAAACGTTAGGTTCTTGTTTGTATACTGTAGACCGAAGACGTAATTTTCCTGAATGGAATATATTCTCTATCATTGCGGAGGACCATAGACGCGTGCTACGGTAGAGGTAGCACGTTTTGGCTCAATCGTTTTCTGAACGATCGGGCTCCTTAACCCAAATCCGCCGGACTTTGCATTTCTGTGACGAATAACTTTCCAGAGTATACTTCGGTCATGAGATTTCACATCCAGCAGCGCTTTTCTTTTCCTCCAAAGTAAAATGTTCGGTGAGGGATGACGCTCCTTAAGTGAGGAGCTCAGAAAAAACATGGTGCACCTCTATCGTAGCATGCGTCCATAATAAATAGAACCAACTATTTTTGATAAAAATTTGGAAATGTATAGGTTTTTGTGTCCACCATAGGTCCTATTTACTAGTGTTTACTATGCCCCGCCCGTAATAGTACAGTAGATTATCACCAAAAGGACGGCTGTTTTTTATTAGTTTTTGTTTTTCGATGCGTCATGAGATCTGAAAAGCGCAACGAGTCGGTAGGGCCGAGTCGGAAGTGTGTTTTTTTACTGGACGCTCTTGATTCGCTCGGAAAGGTCGAAATGCTCGAGAGAAACGAGTGCAGGCGTTACTCGTTTTCTCGCTTGCTATTTACGCATCAATCAAGTGTTTGCCTTGTATCCCCCGACCGTTTATTTACGTGTTTTTTTTTCAGCGCATGATACATACGTGCGGTATCTCGTTGTCTCCATCTTGTTTTGTTCTTCGTTTTTTATATACATATTTTTTTTAATATTTAATTTGACTTTCACACGCCACTTTATGATTGCCAAGAACTCCCCTTTGGCGCTGAAAAAACACCTGATGCGTGATAATGCAACAGGGAACGATTGAAACTAGACTGAAGAAAACTCCCTCTCGGCACTGAAAAACACCTGGTACGTGATAATGCAACAAAAAACGATCGAAGCAAGACATGTTGTTTAGGCATCGTAGGGATACGAGGGTCTATGGTAATACGACTACGGCCGTGCACGACATGAGTACACCCCCCCTCCTCAATGACCTCCTCCTCCTGATCACGTTGTCAAAAACCGACACATGTATCATACTTATCTACCTGGTGATGTGGATGGAGGTCTTCTTGAGGTAGCCGGGAGGCTCGAACCGGGTGACCACGCTGGTTTCGTCCTCGTTTTTCGGAAACCTGGAGACGCACGAACACACGTACATCCCACGCGTGAAAACCAAAAAGAAACGCGCAAACATTGTCCAGTTAGATACATACATGTCATGCCATACGATGCGAACAAGTCAGATGTTGTTGTGCCCTCGCATGATACATAGCTGGAAAGTAATTGTAGTCTTAAATCAGTGTGAATTGATTTTTATTTGCAGTAAATAGGACCAAATATTGTTCGTAAAAACAGTTAAATATATAGGTTTTTGTGCTTACCATAGGTCCTATTTACTAGTGTTTACTATGGTGTCCGGTAAGGGTGAAGGAATACTTTGTGCATATATTGGGCCCCTTTTTGTTTCCCAGGGTTGCGCAGATGCTCCGAGTACCTTGGCGTAAAGTAACGAGTACTGGAGATAAACTACTCCAGGTACTTCGTGTACTCGGAGTATTTCGGGGTTCGATACGTCGGGATACTGCTTGTACTCGGAGTATTCCGGGGTTCGATACTCCGGGATACTGCTCGTACTCGGAGTAGTTCGGGTATGAACACTCTTGATACTGCTTGTACTCGGAGTATTTCGGGGTTCGATACTCCGGGATACTGCTCGTACTTGGAGTATTTTGGGTATAAACACTCTTGATACTGCTTGTACTCGGAGTATTCCCGGGTCCGATACTGCGGGTACTCCCTGTACTCTGAGTATTTGGGACTTCAGGACTGCTCATACTCCAAGTACTCCGAGTATTCAGGCCGCCAGTACTCTAACACTCTAAGTGCCCGGAGTACGAAATGTACCCGATACTTAGGGTATGCTCGGAGTGTGAAGTACGTTAGGAGCATCTTTGCATCATTATAAAGACTCGGCCGTCATTCCTCCCAGGTTCTGGGAGCATGTGACTGGCGTTTATAGCATTTCAAAATTCACAGATGCTCCCATTACCTCGGAGTATAATTACATAAGAGTATTTTCGAGAAAAAAATACTTCAGGTACTTTGCGTACTCGCAGTATTTCGGTGTCCAATACTCTCGATACTCGGAGTACTCCGAGTAAATTATTTAATAGATGTTTTTACTCCGAGTATACTGCTTGTGCTCGAGTATAAGTGCTTCTCATACTCCCAGTACTCGGAGTATTTGGGCCTTCAGTACTGCTCATACTCCAAGTACTCCGAGTATTTAGGCCACCAGTACTCTAATACTATTAGTACTCGGAGTACGAAAAATACTCGATACTCCGAGTATACTCGGAGTATCGAGTATACTCGGAGCATCTGTGCAGTACTGTAGTGTACAGCAGTGGTATTTTCAGTACAAGCAGAACTTGCTGGTGTTATAAGGCTTAGTTCGGGTAGGCGATCGGTTAACCTTTTACCAGTAGCCCAACGGACTAAGACCTTAAGGGGCTCCTTCGGTGCCCTTAAAATGAAGTGTTTTTTTTCGGATTTTTTCCGGCGGTTTCAGTTACGGTTCGCCGAATGTTGGAGGCGTTCGATCCGGGGATGGGGAAGGCGCGGCAATGGGCTTGTGGGCGTCTTGGGGAATCTGCTCCCTCTCGAGCACGGCCCTCACACTGTAGTGTGGGTCCTCAAGAACTTGACGAGGTACAAGGGTTAGGGTCCATGTTCAGTTGGCTGCCATGGACGACCACAGCGAAAAACGAGCCCGAGCCGGGGATTTCATAGCGTGGCATGGGGAAGAGCTTTTTGAAGCAACTCTCGGAATATCAGGCTGGCCTCAGGTGCGCAGAGTTGGAGCTCTGCTGCGCACGTCAACGCGAGAGACTTCAATGCCGCTCACGCAAGGAAACTGATAGGGCGTATTCATGGGAAGACGCGAAATGTGGAATGCTTCAGTCGGCGATGGGCACAGGCATCAACATTCAGGTGAAAGAAACGAGGCACACCAAGAAAAGAAATATACTGCTGCTGCGTCTAGGTGGCGGTAAATGTAAACCCCATTTTCTATCGATGTATATGTCATAAACGTCCTTACGTTTCCGTTCATAGTAGCAGAACCATGAGCTACCTATTTAGAGTGAACATACGTACGTGCATATCATACGAGTCAGGAGTAGATTGCTTCTGATACAAATCAAGGACATGCTCATACTCGTACGTATATACTCGTACCAGGTACGAGTATTGTTATTGAGTTCATTGTGGGTTTTGATAACTACAGCAGTAGGTCAGTGTTTGTACACATGATATGTAGCAAGTAAGTGCCCGTGATTCGCCCTGTCCAGTATGTTTTATATATGATACAGCAAAGGTCCGCCAAAAAGAACGTCCCCAATAAGAAAATAAAGCTCATTTTTTTACCGAACCTAAGAAACTGGCCCTAAGAAAGAGACCTACTGTAGGCTTTGCGACCAAGGTAACAAAGAGCAACACTCGTACAAGAAAGAGCAACATACTGTCCGAGGTTCAATGAGAAACGTGTACAGTAGACTGCTGTATATGTATAGTTATGTTTGTGAAATTTTCGCACTTTTCGCAACTTTTCTCTGCGTACGAGCACTTTTTGGCAAAACGCTAAGTACCCCGACACAGCAAGCCCGCCCGGACACATTGGTCGTGGTTTGGGCTCGATCCGAGCTCTGTGGCTCGCGTGGCGGGCGCTCGAAGTTTTTTTTCCCGCGGGAGTGGATAAGCCGATTTCCCGGGTTTTCTGCATGAGGCCGTGTTTAGTACGTACGTGCCAGTAAATAATATTGCTTTGTTTCACATTTTTCTCTGAGGCCCTGTTTTTGTTCAGTCGTGCGTTTTTTGTGTGTTTCTTGCCGGGAGCACGTGGAGCACACACGAGCAGCAGCAGCACCGCAGAGAACGTGTTACAAACAGTACAACCTCAATGTTACAACCCTGCCACCCAGAAGTAGCAGCAGCAGCAGCAGCAGCAGGCATTACACCATGCATGCGCGTACCTCAGATCCACGCTGTACCGTCACGAGTTGCTTTTGTAGAAGCCTGCGAAATTTCTGAGCCATGGTATGTTATCATACCTGCAGATCAATGCTCATGTACGAATCTCTCCGCTGTCCCGAAATGTAATAACCTTTTGTTCATTAAAACTATATATAAACTGTCGTTACTTTTCCGGACAAAGTTGTACAACATTGTGCGCCCCGTGTTTTGTACGTACGGGCCAGTAAATAATATTGCTTTGTTTCACGTTTTTCTCTGAGGCCCTGTTTTTGTTCAGTCGTGCGTTTTTTGTGTGTTTCTTACCGGGAGCACGTGAAGCACACACGAACAGCAGCAGCACCGCAGAGAGCGTGTTACAAACAGTACAACCTCAATGTTACAACCCTGCTGCCCAGCAGCAGCAGCAGCAGCAGCAGCAGCAGCAGCAGGCATTACACCATGCATGCGCGTACCTCAGATCCGCGCTGTACCGTCACGAGTTGCTTTATGTCGAAGCCTGCGAATTTTCCGAGTCATGGTATGATATCATACCTGCAGATCAATGCTCATGTACGAATCTCTCCGCTGTCCCGAAATGTAATAACCTTTTGTTCATTAAAACTATATATAAACTGTCGTTACTTTTCCGGACAAAGTTGTACAACATTGTGCGCCCCGTGTTTTGTACGTACGGGCCAGTAAATAATATTGCTTTGTTTCACGTTTTTCTCTGAGGCCCTGTTTTTGTTCAGTCGTGCGTTTTTTGTGTGTTTCTTACCGGGAGCACGTGAAGCACACACGAACAGCAGCAGCACCGCAGAGAGCGTGTTACAAACAGTACAACCTCAATGTTACAACCCTGCTGCCCAGCAGCAGCAGCAGCAGCAGCAGCAGCAGCAGCAGGCATTACACCATGCATGCGCGTACCTCAGATCCGCGCTGTACCGTCACGAGTTGCTTTATGTCGAAGCCTGCGAATTTTCCGAGTCATGGTATGATATCATACCTGCAGATCAATGCTCATGTACGAATCTCTCCGCTGTCCCGAAATGTAATAACCTTTTGTTCATTAAAAATATATATAAACTGTCGTTACTTTTCCGGACAAAGTTGTACAACATTGTGCGCCTCGGAGACAGATCGATGATGATGTGCTCTGTTGTTGCTACGATTAGTTGCTTTCATAGCAGCCAGCAATCCGTCACCAAACCACACCACCACCACCACTCTCCTGCTTGCTGCTGCTGTTGATGGCCTCCATGTGTCATGCGTGTGCTCTGCATGCTGCATCCCGACGCATGCGATGATACCAGTGTTCCGGCGATCTGGCTCCAAAACCGAGAACAATATTTCTAGCAAATAATCACGTAGCATGTGGCGTCCGATTTCCCGACTTGAATACGTATAGAACCTGAGTTCAAATCCCGGAGATGCGTTTTTTCTTTTTTTTGCTTGCAGGTACAAAGTACGTCTGTTCAAATGCTTGTGATTTACTCGGTACAGTACCAGGTTTAGAGTTGTAGGAAATTATTTCTTGGTAGTATAGTCAAATGGTCACCATGCCCGTTTGTGGATGTAAAGGCTTGAGTTCGGTTCTCACCGCGCTGCTTTTTTTGTTTTTTGTTTTTCAACTTTTCTTTGTATTACAAGTACGTTATATCAGCCCCTCCCTTCTTCGGAGCATCCTTTTCTACGTCTTCTGCAAATATGATCCCACCACTACTGCACGGGCACTGTGTCCCATGTGTCACGTGTGCGTGCGTGTACGGTGTGTGCCGTGTGTCACGCGTGTGTATGCAGCGTGTCACGCTTGGAGTATTATTAAACCTTTTCTTGTTGGGAGTCCTCGGTTTTGTGCGGGATAGACCTTCCTTACCTTGAGCGCCACAACAATTAAATATTGACAAACACAGAACAGATTGTCCGAGTATACTCTACTTGGAGTATCGAGTATTTTTCCTTCTCCGAGTACTGAGAGTATTAAAGTACTGGTGCCTAAATACTCGGAGTACTTGGAGTATGAGCAGTACTAAAGGCCCAAATACTCCGAGTACTGGGAGTATAAGCAGTACTTATACTCGAGTACAAGCAGTACTCGGAGTAAACACATCTAAATTACTCGGAGTACTCCGAGTATCGAGAGTATTGGACACCGAAATACTGCGAGTACACAAAGTACCTGAAGTATTTTTTTCTCGGAAATACTCTAATTATACTCCGAGGTAATGGGAGCATCTGTGATTTTTTAAATGCTACAAACGCCAGTCACCACATACATGTTCCCAGGACCTGGGAGGAATGACGGCCGAGTCTTTAAAATGATGCAAAGATGCTCCTGACTTACTTCACACTCCGAGTATACTCCGAGTATCGAGTACATTTCGTACTCCGAGTACTTAAGAGTATCAGAGTATTAGCGGCCTGAATACTCGGAGTACTTGGAGTATGAGCAGTACTGAAGCCCCAAATACTCGGAGTACAAGGAGTACCCGCAGTATCGGACCCCGAAATACTCCGAGTAAAGCAGTATCGAGAGTGTTCATACCCGAAATACTCCGAGTACGAGCAGTATCCGGAGTATCGAACCCCGAAATACTCCGAGTACACGAAGTACCTGAAGTAATGTATCTCCAATACTCGGGACTTTACTCCAAGGTACTCGGACAACCTGTTCAAACATGATAACATGTTTGGCGGGATCTCTAAGAACGATTGAGTCAATAGTAACGGTTCCACCATATTTCGAGTATATTTTATCCCCAAAAATGCAGGTGCAAATAAATCTAAAAAGGTCTACTCACATTTATTTATGTACAGTAATACGCAGATACTCAAAAACGTCGTATTTATGTACTATACATACATTATGATATGCGTAGTAGGTTTTCAATTCGTCCTTGCGCCACTCCCCTAGGCATGTCCCGGAGGGGAACCTTGTATTCCGTATATGTGCAGCAGTGCAGTACTGTACTGTACCTCTAAAGGTATACATAAATAGATACAGTACGTATTTCTTTTACGGGGAACTACTGATTGTACGTCATAGAGTAATCAGGACCCATGACTTGCACAAAAATGTATATACTCAGTATTTCGACTAATCACATTTGGTCCTGGTTACTAGGTCCCCCGTAATAGTACCTGGTATACTGTACACAGAATGGCGAGTAGGGATTCGTTGAATTCAGTGGCAGCGCGGAGATATACTGTACGGGACGTTGCGGGTCGGGTTGGTGGCCTCCATGAATGCAGTACGTATTGCTATATCCCGATTGACTACTGTATATTGTGTTTCGTTTCCAAATTATGTACGAGTATACCTCGGCAGTTAGTTGCTGGTGGCTGCAGGTTGCTATCTTCGTGTGAGACTCCCAGCACACACGGCCACCGGAACTTCGAGGCAAGTGTCACCTTTTCCGAATAATTGGAATTAATAATTAATTAGAGCAAATCATAGAAGAACAAAAACACGTTTCCATGCCTTCGGTCGATAAGAAACGTGATATATAAGAAAGTGAACTATAGCCTTGATCAACAAATAAAAATCTGAGGCTCACTCCGAATATGAGTTTCTTGTTGGCTGGCCTATACTGTATTCCGGTCCGCTGGTACATCACGCATCGCCCTTCAAATAATTACCCTACTGTTGGGCAGTGCTGGGATGCCTTCTGTTGTGTATCCTATGTCCGGTACAACAGCAAAGAGGGGTACGTGATGAGATATGTACGTACCAGATACCTGGTACGCCGTGTTGTTCCTCAATATTTGGCCCAAAATGTGCACCAGGTGCTAGGCCGCATATTGGTATGCACTGCGTACGTAGTACAGTACTATTACTGCGAATTCGACTACCGCTCACTGTACTTTTTCAGGCAGGTGATGATAGATTCCGCAAAATACTTTGAGAACGCCCTCCTCCATGACAACGCCCCTCCCGTGAAAAACTCGCCGGTGAAGACCAACACTTTGAGAACGGCCCAGAGTATGACACAGTGATCGTAACTTTTCTACCTTTTCTTTCCTCGCCCCCCTACGTTTGACTTCTCCCTGGGGTGTTACGTTTTTCGCCTGTTTTTTTCGTCGAACCACGAGTCGATCACAGAAAAACACAAGCGATCAATTCCGTCAACGTTGGTACTGCTGTGAGATTGGTGCTGTTGTTGTTCTGTCGCTGTTGCTACCGCCGGTGGTATGATATTTTCACATGAAAACCGTGGCATCAACATTAAATCGAGTACCACCTCGGTGCTGCCGGTACTGCTGCGGACTACGTCGTAGCACGCGAGTTGCTCTATCACAGGTCTCGCAGTACGCAACGACAAAGTGCAGTATGGGTTTGTATACGGTGGTTGCCCCGAACAGAAAGAAGTAGACCATCCCCTCGGGGACTTTGCACCCGGTTGTGTGTGTGTTTTGTACAAATACCGCTTCCCTACCTCTGAGAACGCCCCGGGATGTTAATTTCCACAAAACCAGTTTTTGCCCCCCGCGCGTTCTCACAGGATGTTGCTGTACATCATACCATATACCAGGTACTGGTATACCTCCTAGCGAATACTATTTTTAGGTGTTGCAGGTACTGGAACCAATACATGGTACCTTGTACCAGTGTGTAGCAGGTGCTTGGCACCAACCAGTGAATCCCACAGCTTTCAGCGAACCAGATACCAGCGGTAATTATACTATTAATATTAATATCAATAATATGTACGCACGATTACAAGGTGGCACGACGTGCTCGTTAAGTACACGTGGTATATACAAACGCGGAAATGTAGAAAGTTTCACAACATGTAAAGCGTGAATCCATCCATACTATTCATATAGTATATCCGGAGGTACGTATCACAGTGATGAGGCCCATATCTGATTTTATGCCAGCCGAATAAACAGCCCAATTTTTTATTTTGAAACACACAGACACGACCTTCGAGAGGGGAGAGGGGGGGAAGAAGAAAGAGACACGGCCGATATACTAATGCAATCCAGTAGACTGACTGCGCGGTCAGTATATTATCTACCGATTGATGCTGACAGCTTCCAGCCGTACGAAATGTTCGATCAATAAACCGCGTTATTGAGACATCTCAGGATCCGTTGCAGCTCACAGACTCCGCCCCTCTTTTATTTGTCTTGCCGGTGTTGTCCCAACCCTCCTCCCCCGCGTCGTTCGAACAGGATGCCCTCGATCGCCATCGTGAGCATGGCGTGGACAACAGCGGGTACAGCCTGTTCTGAAAGGTTAATACTTACACCCAGTTCAAGGCCTCGGTTGCCCTCGGCGCTGCTGGTTCAGGCAGGCAGTGCCGGCGCGCGAAGTGCATGGATAACGCGATGTCTATGGTTGGCGGAAAAGGAAATAACGCAGTTACGGCGGTGGTAGTGGACGCCCTTTGCGAATTGTGATTGCTTACATTGGAGACTATTCCTGCAGGGGGTGGCTTCATAGCCCTTTTGTATTGGGGTGAGCGGGGTAATAAAAATGCAGTCATGGAGTCATTTAGGTACGTCATTTAAAACACAGTTTTACTGTTATGCCTCGCAGCGGACGTGATAGAGGTCTTAGGCATGGCTTTACGAGTATCTGATCTGAGTTTTCTAGGAGGCACCGCTGCCTTCTACGTTTTTCCACTTTCGGGGGGTGGGTTTCTCGAGACGCAGTACATCCATACATTTTTGGAAAAAAGAACGGGTGAGCGTGGGTAATGCTTTTGTGGCCATGGAGTCAGGATGCACGTCATTCAAATCATAGTTTGACGTCGACGCCTTCGGGAGGACGTGGTGGGTATTAGCATCATATTATTTTGTTTATGATCTGAGTTCTGTAGGAGCCTCCGCTACGTTCTACTTTTTTGTTTTGTTTAGGGGGGGGGTTCCATTGCGAGCCGCACATCAGTAACATAGTTTTACTCTTAGATTCGAACTGGTGAGCGTGGGCAATGTTTTAGTGGCCATGTAGTCAGGATATACGTCATCCAAAAGCAAGTTGGGCGTTGATACTGTCCAGCGGACGTGGTCGAAGTCAGGATGGGGTGATCTTTATCGGAGTTTTATTGGAGGCACCGTGCGTTCTACTTTTTGCTTTTAGGGGGGAAAAATTCGGGGGGGGGGCGGAGGGGGCTGTTCTATCGAACGCCGCAGAGCCCTGATATGTAGTTTGTCTTGTATTGGAACGGGTAAGCGTGGGCAATGCATGGCGGCCATGTAGTCCATATGAACGTCGTTCATGGCGAAGTATGGCGTTGATGCCTTGCAGCAGACATTGTGGAGCTTAGCCGAAATAAACGCCCTACTTCTTCGAAGAGCGTTCACCCGCCGGTGACCTCATGATCGCGTAGATACCTCAGGCGGGCTTCAAGTTTTTGTTCGGTGTGATGGGCTCAACCGAGCCGTCTGCCATAAACGAAGTAAATAATTCCAAACGGCAAGCGAGTGAAAGATCGTGTCAGTAATGATTCAATAAATGACAGGGTTATCGTTGATGGAGCCTCTGTGCGCATACAGCAGTGCACCTCTGTGGTGCAATTTTGACCACTGATAATTATCGTTAGCTCCGAAGCTCTGCGCCACCGGACAAGTGCAACCCTACTGAACGCTCGAGCGCAGTTCCTTCTCCCCAAACGCCGTGCACAGCAGGAAGACTCCCCAACCCCGTTTGCAAATTCCAAGCACACCTCTCCTGCTGTTTCTGCCGAGAACACAACCCATATAGCTACGAAAGAACAACAGTGTACGTACCTATAACAGTGTGGACGGCGGCGTGTAGTGCTGGTGTATGAATAGATAACGTATAATGCACGCGTGAAATACTTTCGCAGTTGTTTCGCACTCATCTCTACGTGGGTGTACAACACAAACCGTGTGCTGGGATCCAACGCAAGGTGTAACCCGCGCCATGTTTTATTCGAGACTCATACTTCATGGTGCAATACACGAGGTAATATAGCACGAAAACAAATTCAAGCAGTATAGCAACCCTTTCCAGAAGGGCCAGGTGCCTGGTACTGCACGGGTGAAGGGCAGACGGTAGATATACTCTACTTTCCTCTATCCTATACTGTAATCCAGTTTATTCTTGTAGTTTGCTTGCAACTACGTAAGAAATCAACCTAACCCAAGAAAATGCGTGCTGCGATACTAATTTCGGTATAAAAAGGAAATGTACTTTAGTACGGCGGCCCCCAAACACGCTCTACGGAAAATACAATAACTCCACGGTTTTTGAGCAGGTTTTCGCCCGTCGATATTTCACAGAAAGGTCAGAACGCAGGCTATCTCGTTGCCTTTCCGACAATTTTGAACCGACACATATTTTCCGGTCAAAAACGCCTATTTCCCGGTTGGAACTCCTCGTATCTCGGGAACCCTGGTCAACAACGGAGGAAAGCTCGGTACTCGCGCAGCTGTCACTGGTTTGACCCAGAATTCGACGACATGGCCACGCAGTAGTAGGCAAACGCATGTGCACCTCTAGTGGGACCGTTGGTGGCTTGCTCAACGCGCGTTGCCGAGTATGGGTACCCTACCCCTCGAGTACAAGGACACCTGCAGGACATCTTGCACAATCAGCTTTACACGACGCAAACACATATGTAGGGTGCCTCCCTCGCAGAACTGCCGCCCTCTACACCTCTGGGAGGTCAATACGGACAACTTATACGATTAACGGGTGAAGGGCTGAGGTGAGTCCAGGGCGCTGGCGTCGTTCTCCTGGCCGAGCCCAGCCCAAGGCGGGCATGGGGCGAGGCCATCAGCTATGTTCCTCCGACAAATTTTGAGATTACACACTGAAAACAAGTCCAAAGAGTGCCCACGCGAGGCAATGCCGAGGTCATGAGTCTGTGGTTCCGGCCATACCTGTGTGAGCTTCCATGCTTCCGCCGTTCTTGTTGTCCAGGACGCCACCACTGCAGCAGAGCCACTTTGTTGATGCGGCGCAACCCAATTGGGGTTTCCACAATACTCAAATCACTATGATTTCGATTCCGCCGCATGAAACGATTTTTTCAAAATACCGAAGGGGCCCCTTAACATATGGCGTCGTCTGTTATAAGGCTTAGTTCGGGTAAGCGATCGGTTAACCTTTTACCAGTAGCCCAACGGACTAAGACCTTAACATATGGCGACGACGGCAGGACATGAGTTGCTGGCCGTGAGTTCGAATCTCACCTCCACCATGAAAACACTTTTTAAAGAAAAGTGAATTTCCTCATGTCAAGAACCTGAAAACACTTCTGGATCCCCATAAACAGGAACCGCGTGCTGGTCACACGCGTCGACCCGTATATCCGGTCCGTTCCAGGGGGGGAGAGTGTTATAAGGCTTAGTTCGGGTAGGCGATCGGTTAACCTTTTACCAGTAGCCCAACAGACTAAGACCTTAACACTGGGATACGTATACTTGACCGTACAGTACTACTGTACGTGCTGTACCGCGTTCCATACGCGCCTCTGCTGCTCACCCGAGATGCATACGTCGCAGAGGTCCCGCCCAGTGTCACCCGTTTCAACCCCTCATCACATTGTACTCGTGTTCGCTTATTGCCTTCAGTGGTGCACTCTAAAACTCAATGATTCTTCAATAGTGCCGGTATCGGTATTATTGAAGAATCCCAAATTTATTCACGAATAATGCCTGTGCCCGCTATAATGCCGGTATCGAGGCCTGGCACACACCGGCATTATAGAGGGACCACTACTAGTATTTTTTTTTAAATACGTCAACTGTGAGTACGACCAATTGCTTTTCATTTTTTTCCAACCGTTTTTTACTTTTCTCCTGCTGTTTAGTTCGAGTACGAGTACGAGTACTCCTATGATATGTACGTATGTACGTATGAACTACGTACGTAAACATGTGTACGTCTTTCTCAGTTTTGTTGATTTCCTGTTTTTCGTAGTTCACAACTCGACGACCGTGCTGTGCTGTGCTTTCTCCTTCATACATACAAAGTACAAGGTTCCCCTCCGGGACGTGCCTAGGGGAGTGGCGCAAGGACAAATCGAAAATCTACTATTAATATAAAACATGCGATATTGTATCATACGCATAATATCATATTGCATACTGGTAGTACATAAGTACGACGTTATGAAATATCTGCGTAGTACTATACATAAAATCAGACGTTTAAAAAACTGTACCTGCATTTTTGRGGATAAAACATACTCGGAAATATGATGGAACCATTAATATTGACTCGACCGTTAGAGATTTGTTAAGGATCCCGCCAATTTTTTTATTATATTAAAATTTGTCAATATTTTATTGTTGTGGCGCTCAAGGTCAGGATACCGCACACGCACGCACGCGTGACATATGGGACACAGCAGGTCTCGTACAACAGTACGAGTAGGGTGGGATAGTATTTGCAGAAGAAGTGGAAAAGGACTGCACCGAAGAAGGGCTGAAACTCTCGACCAAACCTGTCTACTACGTAAAAAAATCCACTTGTTTTTGTTTGCTGTCTGTCTTATATAATATGTGGGGTCTGGGTTATATTATACGCACAATAATACAAAAAAAAAAAACAAAATGCATCGCTATGAGGATCGAACTCAAGGCCTTCACATTCAAAATCGGACATGGTGACCATTTGACTATATGACCAGAAATGATTTGCCCAAATACCGGTACAGTATTATTTGTCGCGACTCGCGCCAGGCGCACGACACATACATCCATGCAAGCACAGGCAGGCAGCAGACAGCAGCGCACAAGAGAGAGAGAGGTGTGGTGTGATTGCTGATGACGGATGTGCAAGCCCCCGATGAAGTAACCACTAACAGCTACAGCAGTACCCGGCGAACCTGCCACAGGAACGCCTGCTGCTGCCTGTGCTTCTAGGCGGGGCTGTGTACCTCGTTTGTGTTCGTTGCGTGTGTCTGATGTCTCGTAGATTTCTGGGGTGAGCTTCAGGGAAGAAACACAAACAATCGAAAATATAAGGACAGCAGTTGGTATACTCCAAGATCCTTACTCTGTATGATATTGGATTAAAAAGGCCATTACATTTCCGGCTAGCGTGAGCGTGAGTCAGTCGCACACATCAGGACAACTGAAAGGTAGATGGTGGATTACGGGGCAGGCTCCGATAGACACAGCTAAGCCACAGCAGAACAGCGCAGATGGGTGTGTCACCCACGCACGGTGTTACCTGCTGGTGTTTATTAGGCAGAGTTGTAACGTTGTGCTCTCTGCACATGTTATGTTGCCTATCTGTGTCTGGGCTCTCCTGTGTGCTCATGATCAGCCCGTGAAAGCGGGGCAAACAACAGGACATTACGGTATTATTTACTGGCACGTACGTACGAAACACGGCCTCATGCAGAAAGCCCGGGAAATCGGCTTAGTCCACTCCCGCGGGAAAAAAAACTTCGAGCGCCCGCCACGCGAGCTCACAGAGCTCGGATCGAGCCCAAACCTCGACCAATGTGTCCGGGCGGGCTTGCTGTGTCGGGGTACTTAGCGTTTTGCCGAAAAGTGCTCGTACGAAGAGAAAAGTTGCGAAAAGTGCGAAAATTTCACAAACATAACTATACATATAGGAAGTACTACCACCACCGTAACGCGTTGTTGTTGTCCTACCACACATACTCACGAATAAGGCACAAATCACACACACCACCACAGCAGGCAGCGCAGGGCCGTGCTGCGAGCCGTGTGGCTGTGATTTATCTTTCGAACATACAGCTTTGTTGTCCTGAAGCATGGAGCTAATAATATGCATCCCGAGCATGCTTTGCATGCATGTCAAGTCCGCCGTTTCTTCGCTGTACACCATGAACCTCTTGGCATTTTCAAGTCGGTGCTTGCTTGAACTACATCATGGGCCTCTTCTGCCCCTTTCCTTGCGCGAGCGTAGCCGGCGGCGTCAGCCGCCCGCGAAGCGGAGCCCTTGTACTCCTTACTTTACTCCAAGGTACTCGGAGCATCTGTGCAACATTGCACAGATGCTCAATGTTGCACAGATGCTCCGAGTATACTCGATACTCCGAGTATAGTATTTTTTGTACTCCGAGTACTGAGAGTATTAGAGTACTGGTGGCCTAAATACTCGGAGTACTTGGAGTATGAGCAGTACTGAAGGCCCAAATACTCCCAGTACTGGGAGTATGAGCAGTACTTATACTCGAGTACAAGCAGTACTCGGAGTACAAACATCTAGATTACTCGGAGTACTCCGAGTATCGAGAGTATTGAACACCGAAATATTGCAAGTACACTAAGGGTCGATCTTAACGAGGGGTGAATTTCGGGTTTTTCCAGAAAATTCTGTTTTTTTCTGTTTTTTTCTGGTTTCACCAGAAAAACTTCATCCCCGAAAAAACTGGCCTCCAAGTTTTTCTGGTAATCCCGTAAATTTCTGGTTTTTATGGGTACGATCGGGCAGCCCCACCGTGCCAGCCGTGCCACCCCTCACGAACACACAGGGCTGGCCAGGGTTGTCCCCGAGGTCCTCCACAGGCCATAGCCGAGCGCAGAAGGCGCAAAAGCTTTCTGAGCTCTCACAATCGAGTTGACACAGTGACCGCACCGAGGTGCCCGACCGACCGAGCTCGCGGAGGGCTGTCGCGTGGTGTTTATACATATGCTTTGACTTCCCCTGCTGCTGCTCCCGTTGCTGCTGTGCCGCCGCCCGACCCCAGCCACCTCCCCTGCCGCCACCTCCGCTGCCGCCACCCCCACCACCGCCGCACCGCCGCCGACGCCACCGCTGCTGCTGCTGCCGCTGCTGCTGCTGCTGCTGCTGCCGCCGCTGCTGCTGCGGTTGTCACTCGCTCTTTTTTGCGTGCGTTCTGAACAACACAGAACGAAAAACAGTCTGCTGTGTGTGCCAGGTTGTGCTCCGCGATGTGCTCCGCGCTGCATCGCGGGTCGTGGGGCAGCAGCAGCAGCACAGCATATCAGCAGCAGCTCGCAGCAGCAGCAATGGGGGCGAAGTCGCGGCAGCGGCAGCGGCAGCGGCCAGCCCCCCTTTGCAGAGTCGGGCTGTTTTTTTGTGCCTCCGTTGCACAGCGTTGCTTTCTACAGCAAGCAGTAAGCAGCGTACCAAGCAGCGTACTGGTACCTGCTTGCTGCTGCTGCACCCATTTCTCCCAGCAACTAGAAAATCGTGCCGAGTGAGCCGTCAAGTCCATTACACTTCCGTAGCGCTGGGTGCAGAGTTATCAACTTGGTGGAGCTCGGCCATAGTTGGGGTACAGCAGTAGTTCATGACCTTGAGTGGCCAGACGGGGCGGTGCAATGGGATTATCCTTCAAGCATATTTTAGATGACTGCACTCTCATCATGTAAAAAGTGCCCGCATGACTCTTCCACAAAGATTTAAGAATTCGTGCTGTACTACAGTACGTATGAACGCCGAGTTTGAAAGGTGCCTATTGTTGAAAGTTGCTGCGTCCACCACCCTCCTATTCATGATACGAGCACACCGGAGAGGCCCTACCCGGRGCGAAGCCGGTTGGTGGGTACGATGGCGAATTAGTCGACCGACAACGTTCACCGCATCGCAACAAAACAATCCCGACATGCTTACGAGAAACGCATTCAGTTTTTTTTGTCGATCGCAAGGTCTAAAACACTAGGAAATCATCCTGCACGGGACTGTCAGAAAAGACGACGTACGTTCACATGGCGAGCCTGTGACAAAGAGGCATGACATCCTAAAACAAACATAGCCCCGTGATCCTCGTGTTGGGAACCGCCGAGACCGCCCTTGGTAGAGTAGGCAGAGCAGGGGTCGGCGAGCACGATGAGGGAGTTGCGTTGCGTGCCACGAGGTGGTCCTCATCGCGATATATGGCGAAAAAGGCTCAAATCTACGTCTAAGAAAAGCTGTCGAGCTCTCTGGGAGCAGCAGCCTGCAATTTTGTACATGTATTTATTCGAACATATCACGTCACAGAGATGCTAATAAAAATAGAAATAAAAAATCCGAGTTTCTACTCTTAAGAATATGTGGGTCAAATATTACCATAGTATGGCCGATTTCGGCCAATTTGTACCGTTTACGGCCGAATTTTGACTAGTTTTGCCTGTTTTCACTTTAAACATAATAGCCTGACACATGATGACATGCTTTCAGACGAGGCGTGGGTATCGTATATCAGTGATGAAGCGGAAACAAAACGCAAATTTATCGATATTCATCATTTTTTAGCCAATTTCCATGGATTCAATTTTCTTCTCTGTTTCCTGAAAAAGGGCTAAATACGGCCTTTTTTTGGCCGACTGCTTTTTTTCGGCCACTGGCCCATGCAGGAGGCTGCGCAAAAAAAACAACATGGTTTTAACTAAACAAATGACAAAAATATTTGAAAACAATCACCGCCAAAGCATCGGACACGCCTAAGGGCTTGTGTAAACATAATCGACTTTACTTTCGTATGAGTTGGAGGAAGTAGGTTATAAATTCACATAAATTGCGGAAAAAAATAACTAAATAAAGGTCTGCACAATGTGGGACGTGCGTTTTGGTCCTAGCGGGGATGCTTCTTAAACGTCCCCTGTTTTTGCCGTAATTACCCGTAAGCACCCAAAAAAACCATTTTGCCGAAAAACGCGTAAGGATAAGCATCTCCAGCCGTAATCCGACATCATTGCCTGGCATCATCTCAGGGGTCAGATGATGACGAGACACCCCTTTTTGTTGAATTTTTCAATCTTGGGGAACATAGTGGCCAACTTTATGCTCCATACGAGGGGTACACCCATTTTCTTTGGCACTATGTTGCTGATAAGATTATGAACGAGCCACAAAGTGGTACCATAACCTTTGGTCTTATACCGTAGGCCTTTTTGGGAGATTCCATTGGGTAGCACTTTTATTTCGCCGACCAAAGATAATGGCTGTGCAGCAGCAGCGCCTATGTCCAAAACAAGATAATACTCGTATGTATTCAAAATATGGTACGTATCGTTTTCGTATACGTACTCGGTGTACGTCATACGTACATATTATACGTATCGTTCTCGTATATAGTTTTTTGTTTTTTTTTTTTTTTTTTTTTTAATTTTTATTTTTTTTTTTATTTTTTTTTTTTTTTTTTTTTTTTTATTTTAATTTTTTTTTTTTATTTTTTTTTTTTTATTCTTTTTGTTTTATTTCGGGTATTATTATTTATTTTTTTGCGTTTTTTTTTGTTTTTTTTTCTTGTTTCTGTTTTGGTTTTTTTGTTGTTGTTATTGTTGTTTTTTTTTGCTTGTTGGTTGTTTTTTTTTTGTGGGGGGTTGTTGGTTGTTTGTTTTTGTTTGTTTTTGTTTGTTTTTGTTTTTTTTCTTCCTGTTTGGTTTTTGTTTGGTTTTTTTTTGTTGTTGTTTGGTTATTTGTTTTTCTGGGTTTCTTTTGATTTTTTTTCTTGTCTTGTCTTGGTGTTCGTTCTATTTCGTGTATTATGATCTTTTTAGTGGTTTTTCTTGTTTCGGTTTCGGTTTTTTTTTTTTTTTTTTTTTTTGGGTGGTTATTTTCCTTTTGTTTTTGATAGAATTTAGGTCTATATAGGATACAGTATAGAAATCGGGGACTTGGTTGTGGCCCGCGTGTGGTTCCAGTATTATGATACCGAAAGTTTAGAAAAACGCCGAAAACACTACTTTAGACCCTAACCCTAACCCTAACCCTAACCCTAACCCTAACCCCAACCCCGTCCCCTAATTACCGTCCCCGCCCCGACCCTTATGAGCTTTGTCTCGAAAAAATCAGGCCTTTTTTTTTTTTTTGAAAAATTGGTCGACCACACTAAAAGGTATATAATAAAATATTCCCCGATTTCCATACTTTATCCTAGATAATAATTCAGTGGTGCGGTAAAGGCTACTGGTACTCGTACATATTYCAAGGTTCCCCTCCGGGACGTGCCTGGGGGAGTGGCGCAAGGGCGAATCGAAAACCTACTATTAATATCAAAACAACAGCATGCGATATTGTATCATACGCATATCATATTGTATACCTGCCTAAGAAATCCACTTAGTTTTTGTGTGCTTCCTGTCTTATATTATGGGGGTCTGGGTTACGTACAATACAAAAAAAAAAAGTATCCAGAGTCATCGCCAAGGATCGAACTCAAGCCTTCAAGCATAAAATCGTGCATGGTGACCGTTTGCCTATACTTTTAAAGATACAGTTTGTACTACACGATTATTTGTCCCGGCCCGCGTCAGACACACGACAGGTCGCACATACATGATGCAAGCACAGCAGCAAGCAACAACAGAACAGCAGCAGAAGAGAGAGAGATGGTGGTGCCTGATGACGGATGCAAGCCTGCTGCGATGAAGCAACCACTAATTAATAGCCACAGCAGTATACGGTGGATCCGCCACAGTCACGTCTGCTGCTTGTGCTTCTAGCCGGGGCTGTGGCGTTGCTTGTGTTCGTTGCATTTTGTGTGATGTATCGTGGTATTCAAAAGCGGTAATTAATTTCCGGTCAGAGTGGGCGTGGCTCTGTTACACACACAGCAGCAGAACAGAAAAGGGTAGATAGATGGTGTGGATTATGGACGGTAGGCTCCGATAGACACAGCTAGCCACAGCACTACAGCAACATCAACAGCAGCAGCGGGTAGAAGAGTGGTGGTGGTGGTGTCGTTTGGTGACGGATTGCTGGCTCCTATGAAAGCAAAACTACTCGTAGCAACAACAGAGCACATCACAGATCTGCCTTCGAGGCGCACAGTGTTGTATCACTCTGCCCGGAAAAGTAACGACAGTCTATATATATTTTTAATGAACAAAAGTTTCTTACATTCCGGGACAGCGGAGAGATTCGTACATGAGCATCGATCTGCAGGTACCATGCTGCGGAAAATCGCAGGCTTCGACAAAAGCAACTCGTCACGGTACAGCACGGATCTGAGGCACGCGCATGCATGATGTAATGGCTGCTGCTGCTGCTGCTGCTGCTGCTGCTGCTGCTGCTGGGCAGCAGGGGTGTAACATTGAGGTTGTACTGTTTGTAACACGCTCTCTGTGGTGCTGCTATTGTTCGTGTGTGCTCCCCGTGCTTTCGGCAAGAAACGCACAAAAAACGCACGACTGAACATAAACAGGGCCTCACGCAGCGAAACCCGGGAAATCGGCTTATCCACTCCCGCGCGAAAAAAAACTTTGAGCGCCCGCCACGCGAGCTACAGTGCTCGGATCGAGCTCAAACCTCGACCAATGTGTCCGGCCGGGCCTCCCGTGTCGGGGTACTTAGCGTTTTGCCGAAAAGCGCTCGCGCGAAGAGAAAAGTTGCGAAAAGTGCGAAAATTTCACAAACATAACTATAACAATATAAGTATCGCTCTCGTATATGTACAAGGCAATTTAATTATTATTATCTTTTTGCATCGTATAATCCATTTGGCGGGAACAATAAAAACGACGCCAACCAGCAAGATCAGAGATGCGTAATTGGTGGCTGGCATCATCTCAAGGGGGTCAGATGATCGACAGAGGCTACCCCCTTATTCTTGTTAGGTATCTTTTCAATCATTTGGGGAACCATAGTGGGCCAACTTTCATGCTACCACTAACGAGGGGTACAATGTACCCATTTTTTCAGTATTGGCATCTCCATGGAGTTCGCTGATAAAAGACTTATCGAATCGAGCCACAAGTGGTACAGTAATGCGCTTAGGAACTTACTGGAGTCTTTATATCTTGTATTGTGCTTTGTATCGCATCAGCCGCGGTTGCATAGTCTCCAGCAAGTTTATCTTGAAATAATGCTTAAGTTATTTTTGTACCGGACCGGTTTTTCTTCACAGGGGCCTCAGGGAGTAGTTATCCTCGTTGTTTGTTTGTCAAGTGTACTGCAACAGACTGCTCCGAGTACCATTGAACGAGTGAAGTAAGGAGTATTGGAGATAAAATACTTCAGGTACTTCGTGCACTCGGAGTATTTCGGGGTTCGATACTCCGGGATACTGCTCGTACTCGGAGTATTTCGGGTATGAACACTCTCGATACTGCTTGTACTCGTAGTATTTCGGGGTCCGATACTGCGGGTACTCCTTTTACTCCGAGTATTCAGGCCGCAAGTACTCTAATACTCTAAGTACTCGGAGTACGAAATGTACTCGATACTCGGAGTATACTCGGAGTGTGAAGTTCGTAAGGAGCATCTTTGCATCATTTTTAAGACTCGGCCGTCATTCCTCCCAGGTTCTGGGAGCATGTGACTGGCGTTTATAGCATTTCAAAAATCACATTACCTGCAAGTACAAATAGAGTATTTAAGAGCAAAAAAATCTTCAGGTACTTAGGGTCGATCTTAACGAGAAAAGTATTTTTCTGGTTTTCTCGGAAATTTCGGTATTTTCAAAAATGGGTCCTTAACAAGTACGAGCTTCAGTTGCCTCGCTAATCATCGTCCACCAGGCACAAAACCGTCACTACAGCAGCAGCGCTCTCGGTAACCATCCGTGTGGTGGTCCCACAACGGTCGGCCTGGCTCGTAGGCAGGTATCGGTGCCTCGGAGAGTAGAATCCATCACCAACTCGTCGCGCTACGATGCCCAACGCTACAAAGGCTTGAGCT
>MEHQ01003525.1:32150-42611 GCA_008828725.1 Saccharina japonica | reverse complement strand
TCAGGAACCCCGATGAGACTCTGAGAATCCAAGTTTTACCTCCGACTTTTCGGTACTGGACTCAGCATGCAATGATCGCATTGCTCTCATCGTTCCTTTCTGGGTGTTTTCTAAGTGAGTGAGTTTTACAGATTCTTGAACATGAGATTTTTCCCATTTTTTCCTTTTTATGGGATGAAGGTGAGGATCGAACCACCGACCTCACTCTTCAGAATCTCACGCCCTGCCTGCGACGCCATTGTAGGGAAAGTAGACTAAAAATGTCGATCAACAAACGCTACCAGAGTTTTAGCCTTTTAAACTCGATTTCCACCACAGACTTACACCGAAGAGATAAGTCAGGTTTAGTGAGGGAGAATGTGGTGGAAATCGAGTTTAAAAGGCTAAAACTCAGGTAGCGTTTGTTGATCGACATTTTTAGTCTACTTTCCCTACACACATTATTCTTGGATCGGTTCCCGATCTCTAATAATGTTCTCCATGGCAGAGTATGTAGGCTTGAGGCAGAAGGTTTACTCGTACGACAGAGGAAAACGACAGAGACTACACACACCTTTTCGAAAGAGAGCAGGAGGAGGAGAAGGAGGAGGAGCAGGTCCCGCCAGGTCAGACGATACTACAGCAGAGTGCGTTTCGAAGCAACTGCTTTCCCTCGGCCCCGACTCCTATCGGGGCTGCTGGCTCCTTGGTGCACCAAGGCGGTATCCTCCTTAGATCCCCACGGCTACTTTGCGAAGGACCGCGAAGGCGAGAGATGTGGCCAATGAGAGCGTTTGTTAAGAACGAAGATATACGGAGCCCCAGCCTCGCCCCAGCCTGCCCCAGTTGTTATTTTTCGAAAAAAAAGCGAAGAAGTCGTGGGTGGTGGGTGTTTTTTTTCAACATAGCACATGCATGCGTCGGTACGAGCTCAATGAACAAATGAAGTAACTATTCACTATTCACATATCGTCAGTGATGTGAACCGACAACCGAAAGTCGTTTTTTTCGGTCGGTTTATTTCGGTTTTTCCAAACCGAAAACCGACTTTTATTTTTCGGTTTTTCGGTTGCCGAAAAAAACCGAAACCGAAAAACCGACTCGTTTTTTTTCGGTCGTTTTTCTTTTTTTCCTGTCCCGAAAATCAATAACGCCTACCTACATATCTACAGGAAACCCCGTTATGAATTGACATGGACACACAGCACACAGCATATAGCACACAGCCCGCACCAGCAGCGACAACAACAGCCGCACAGGGCACAGGGTACAGCGGTACAGCAGTGCGTCGCGAGACTGCAAAGGATAACCATCTCCGGTTCAGGCGGCAGTGCTGACTCTGACCTTGAGCCGGAGGCAGGGGCGGGCATAATTACAGCCCCCCCTGCAGCAACCTAGCGTTCTTGATGGTGTTACGACGTAGCTGTACGCTGCAAGATGTATCTATCTCTATCATTACATCATACATGGTATCTAGACTACACATCAGCAGTGCCCTCGTATAATACTATCCTACAGTTTTTTATTGTACGTGGCAACAGCTGTTACATGTACCTGTATGTAGCTATTGTCGGCTGCAGATTATAAATATGCATGTCGGCCTGTACCGTGTGTGACGCAGCAGACGCAGGTACTGCAGGAGGGCCACTTGACACCACACCACGATCTCATCTCGTCACCTTATGCCAACACATGCGCGCCGAACTTCGAAATGTGGACCAATTGACTAGTTTAGTCGGGAAACCGACCGAAAAACCGACCGAAAATGTTCGGTTTCGGTTTCGTTTTTTTCTCGGTTTAAAATAAAAAACCGACCGAAACCGACCGACTTTTCGGTGAGGAACCGAAAAACCGACCGAGTCCATTTTCATTTTCGGTTCACATCACTGTGCACGTATTATTGTTGTTGTCCCAAATGCTACAGCAGCTGTACGTAGTAGTACTATCCACGGCTCGTTATGTAGGGATCTCCAAACTATCTTTGCCATCCGACAATGTGCAGCATGAGCTTCAGCGTTGATCACTTACAACATTCCCGGAAGCAGAAAACCACGGAATCCACACTATTGGATACGGTTTTCCCTGGGCTGGGTATAATGGTCGATCGATATTTCATCCTTATAAACTATAAACCACATTTGGCGTCGTCGGGACGAAACGATGGTTCAAATCTCACGTTGAACGTTGCCTTTATATACACGTTTGCTTGCTTGTGCGCATTGTGTCCCTGAACTCATCATGCCTCTCGGGTTCCCTTAAGATATTCAAACGAAGCAGGTAGCAGGTCAACCTATTAAGGCCGTGTACGGTGGTGCCGACGTCCCAAAGATCCCGCCGTTCAGAGGAGTTGGGACGAGCGCTACGAGGATTTCCCTGGGATGATGGACAATTAATTGGTGGATATTTTACCCCTGTGCATAGCGGAGTAGGTGACACCTTCACACCCACAAACGAGGCGTGCCTTTATGCAGGGGAACACGTAAACATAAAACGAAACACCCCGAGTACTCATGATACTGTATATTCGAGACCATGCGTATTGGTGGTGGGAGTGGTTACTAACACCAAGAATTCCCCACCCCCCACACTGCTGTGTGGCTTTATTTGTTCATTTTGACCTTTTAGTAGCAGCGTGGAATAGGTTGTCTTCCCGTTATGTCACATTACAATTGTCACGCGAAAAAAGAAAACCCTTAACCTCCCTCGTGAGTTGCAGCAGGCCGAGACTACACAACCAACAACGTGTGTTTTCTCCCGACGATGCCGTTCGTATTCCTTCCCTGTCCCTCTGGGTTCGTTGTTGCTGCTGCATGTATATATGCAGTTTATTCCGGAGTTCGTCAGTCACGCCAATAAGCGGATCAAGGAGCTAGACGGTGAGCTCGATGGCATGCCGCGGACTCTCTTGGACGACAACGAGCGGCGGGATGCCTACCGGGAGGTTCTGTCTTGCGTCAGGGATGGGCTGAAGGACTTGTTGACCATCGGGAACGGCGGGGCCGCCGGCGGCGACGACCTGCACGTCGTGCCTCACGTCACGGGCATCTACCGGGCGTACATGGACGGCATACTCGAGGTGCGACTACGAGTATAACGTGCTGGTACGACGGATATACTACTGTACAAGAAACAGTAAACTGTCAATGGCTTGTGCTAACCTTACAATATTAGTATTCGTATTATTATTTTTGCTGTCGTTGTTGTTGTTGCCGTCGCTGGTGTTGTTGTTGTTGCTGTTGCTACAGCAGGTCTAACTCCCTTTGTACCTGTATACAGGTATACCAATAGTTCCGCGAGAAGCTCAACGAGCACACACCTTACCAAAAGGCTGTCTTCAAGAAAATCTCAACGTGCGACCCCATGAGCAAACCCAATGCCTATTATATGCATCGCACGAACGAGTGCATGCACATACTCAGACGCATGCTACGATGAATATGTACCACATTTTTTCTGAGCTCGGCACTTGAGGAGCTCCATAACTCACCAAAAACGAAATCGGAAAAAAAAACAAAAAAAGTGCTAGTAACCGGTGATGAACCTCATCATGACCTGATTATACTCCGATGAAAAATGTTGCAACACAAGGAATACTGAAAATGCGACGATTTTGGGTTAAGGAGAGCTCCATCGTTCAGAAAACGTTTTTAGCCGAAACGTGCTACCACCTGTTATAAGGCTTAGTTCGGGCAGGCGATTGGTCAACCTTTTACAAGTAGCCCAACAGACTAATGCTTCCACAAATAAATGGCGTCGTCGGCAGGACAGGGGTTGCAGTGGTCGTGAGTTTGAATCTCACCTCCACCATGGAAACGCTTTTTTAAGAAAAGTGAATTTCCTCATGTCAAGAACCTGAAAAATGCTCTCCCTAGGTCCCCATAACATTGGAACCGCGGGGCCGATTGGCTTTGACACGACGACCCGTATATCCGGTCTGTCCTGAATATCCCGCCGGTCCAGGGGGGGAGAGTGTTATAAGGCTTAGTTCGGGTAGGCGATTGGTTAACCTTTCACCAGCATAGCCCAACGGACCAACGCCTTGACACACCTCTATCGCAGCGCGCGTCCTGTATTCCAGTTTACAAAGAGTGCGGTAGTCCCACAGCCGAGGAGCTCATCAGTCTGACACGTCTTGGATGAAGGCGCTACGTACCCCTTACCTATCAACGGTAGCAAGCGTCTACGCTCTGTATAAATATTGTGCCGCACGATGTCAACCCTTTCTTGGTGAATGGAGTACTACTACTCTGGGCCAGAAAATCGATCGATCATTCATGGCGGCGGCTCAGTAGTAGGTGTTAACACTTCAACATTTATTTGACGGCTTTGAGGACACCCCGATTCGGATCTCACTTCGAACGTTTCTTTTACAGAAACGCCTGCCTTGCGCGTGCACCCCTAAAAGCGCGCCTCCCTCGGGTGGTTCCCCGGGGGAATTGAAATAGAGCGGATAGGTCAACGTGCGGCCGTATACGGTGTCGTTAACTTACCAAAGACCCCGCCGTTCAGACGGGGGGAGAGTGTACTAATAACGTTTATTACCCTGCGCTGGGTAATCGATCGGTCTTTCCACCTGATAGCTCAGCAGGCACTAATAACCTGGCACCCTATGCTAACGTTGTTTATCGGAGAGCTTTCCTCCCAAATTTGCCAGATTCTATCCATTTATTGATAAATTATGGTATCAAGATGCTGAGGTGTTCTGTTGCAATTGGTGGATTTGACAAGATAGGTCGAAGTATCAGGATTGCTTCGCACACACATGTATATGTATATCTGGCGAAACATATACTGGATATATATGTACTTTGAAGTATATGACTAAAATCAGAAAGTTGAAAAAAATTCACAGATGCTCCGAGTACCTTGGAGTAAAGTAAGGAGTATTGAAGATAATATACTTCATGTACTTCGTGTACTCGGGAGTATTTCGGGGTTCGATACTCTAGGATACTGCTCGTACTCGGAGTATTTCGGGTATGAACACTCTCGATACTGCTTGTACTCGGAGTATTTCGGGGTCCGATACGGCGGGTACTCCTTGTACTCGCAGTATTTGGGCTTCAGTACTGCTCATACTCCAAGTACTCCGAGTATTCAGGCCGCCAGTACTCCAACAAAGTACTCTGAGTACGAAATGTACTCGATACTCCTACTGTAGTATACTCGGAGTGTGAGGTATATTTGGAGCATCTTTGCATCATTTTAAAGACTCGGCCGTCATTCCTCCCAGGTTCTGGGAGCATGTGACTGGCGTTTCTAGCATATCAAAATTCACAGATGCTCCCAGTACCTCGAAGTATAATTAGATAAAACATACTTCAGGCACTTTGTGTACTCGCAGTATTTCGGTGTTCAATACTCTCGATACTCGGGATACTCCGAGTAATTTAGACGTTTGTACTCCGGGTACTGCTTGTACTCGAGGATAATAACTGCTCATACTCCCAAGTACTCCGAGTATTTAGGCCACCAGCACTATAATACTCTCAGTACTAGGGGTACGAAAATTACTCGATACTCCGAGTATACTCTGAGTATCGAGTATACTCAGAGCATCTGTGAAACGTTTGAGATACACGTAAACAAAATACGGTATGAAACATGTGGAAATTTAGTACAAAATGTTCTTCGATATCAACGACCCTACAACTAACTGTTGTAGGCTACATACGTACGAAGTGTCTTGGAGACGAAGGGAGTTGTGATACCTGGCACTGCAGTACAGTGCAACGTATGTTATACCTGGCACGTACTGTAGCTACTCCCATTCGTGGATGAGGCCAGCGCCTCGACAATATATACTGTAGCGACTAGTGAAAATGCACACGTCGTCGTTCAGACCATGATCTACCACCACCACTTCTGTGGATCATCTAGATCCCGGATCGGCACCGACAGTATACACGATGTTGACAATGTGCAGAATATTCAGATTATATATATATATATATTGTTATTTTTTCCACCCGGACGAACATGAGTGAAACATGAAAAAATTATAGATATCTCCCGGATAAACATGCGCTAGATCGCACAGATCCTATATTATTATCATCTTTGCCATCCGACCATGTGCAGCATGAGCTTCAACGTTGATCACTCATAACATTCCCGAAAGCACAAAACCACGGAAACAAAGGAAACCTATGCGCAAAGTCTAACTTCCTTCTATGTCTACTTCCCGCTAAGCTTTATCCACAATAAATACTCCATTGTTGTCCTTGCTCCCTCCTTCTTCCCAATATGCACTCTTCACGCTCTATTCTTAAGTCCTAAACCGCATCCAAGCTCCATCCCCACGCCATCGGTGTGGGTCTGTCACCCGCCCCCCCCCCTGCTTCTCCTCGCTTGCTGGCGGTCCCTGAGTTGGAGTTTGAACCGCGATACCCTCCTGGAAATGGCGACCTGTGTGGTCACCGAAACGACTTGCAACAGGCGTTCTTTCACCACCCCTTTTCTAGCCATCGCCCCATCCCCCCCCCCCCCCCCCCCCCCGCTTCCCTCGCTTGCTGGCGGTCCCTGAGTTGGAGTTTGAACCGCGATACCCTCCTGGAAATGGCGACCTGTGTGGTCACCGAAACGACTTGCAACAGGCGTTCTTTCACCACCCCTTTTCTAGCCATCGACCCATCGTCCCTCCCCCCCGACGACACTGGCTGCCAGCTGGTCGATGAAGTTGCTGCCCTCTACCCCGAGACGCGTGTATCCTTCTGGGCGAAATTATTTGGATCATGCAGATCCTTTAGGTATAAGTATGCATTACTCGTATTCAAGAGCCGTCTTGTACAGATGTCATCTATGGGAAACATGCGGTAATTATTAAGTGTAGGTAGTTCCGCTAGAGTCCACTCGGACAAATATGAGCTATTCATATTAATAGATCATGCCGATCCTGTGGTCCCCAACTTTCAAAGTGTGAAACTGATCTGGACCCCGCAGGTCCTTGATCACACACGGTCAAAAGTGTGTGCCATATCCGCCTTGTATGGATCCCACCCGGGCAATAGTGTGCCAAAGAGCTGAGCTATGTAGATCCCACCCAGGGGGGCGAATACCTCATGGTATACAGATCCCTCTCGGGCAAACATGCGTCTAAGAGCTATGACTACAGTAGGTAACCTAGCTCATACATTACGGGGACAACCCTGCGTATAAGAGCCGTGGCACACAGATCTCAAGGCAGGGGACTGCCGTGGCACACAGATCTCAAGGCAGGCACACGACCGTGCAGAGCTAGGTCACTAGATCGCAATGGGCAAAAATGTCTATATCAAGCATCACGCAGGCCACACAGACACCGCCCGGGGAAAACAAATGACTCAGATCTAATGTCGTCATAAATATCCTACACGAGCAAACATGTATGAAAGACTAGGATTTTACAGATATATCATATCTGGTAACCAGGGCATTAATTAGTGGTTCGGGGTCTGTTGCGCGCAGCGCAACAGGCGACTCAAGGAGTGTTGCGCGCAAGCCCCGACCAACCCCCCCCCCCCCCCCTCCGCCGCCGCGCCGGCCGCGCCGCGGAAGCGAATAAAACGAAAAAAAAATGAATTATAGGGCGAAATGTACGCCCTAAAAAGGCTAGAATATGTCCAATACGACTAATTATCAGAAGAAAAAAGACCCCCAAAAACTTTTCTCGACTCGGCGAGAAAAAAAAAGCGCAACAATATTTTCGCCCTGCGCGAAAATGTTGCGGCGCCCAAAAACGCGTGTTGCGCTGTGCGCAACTAGCCTCGCGGCGAACTGTACGCAAAACCCGTTATTTTGGCCACATATGTTGCGCCTAGCGCAAACAGCGCAGCACCTAAATTAATGCCCTGACTGGTAAAATTTCTTTAATGAGCCACAGGGTCTATGGGTGTATGATTCCGCACCTCGTGCGGAACGAAGATTTAGATATCTGTAGATCAATCCCGGACAAACTGAGCTACGTAGTGATCATGGCAGGATCCTAAATCGTCCTGTTAACGTAAGCGTAACGATCTGGAATCAATTCAGTACCCTATCACATACACATAATCAGTAACCCCGCCCGTCAATGTGCGTGACAGAGCCGCCCTGTATCATAATCAAATCTATTAAGAAACATCTGTGAAATATCTGAAATATTTGTCCTCCCTAACGGGAAACATGTGTGCTGACAGTAGGTCCATAGGCGACACCTGGCCCCCCCGCCCTCCCAAAAACAAGCCGATCTAGATCCCGCAAGACCACCATAGAGGAGGGAATATATCTGTCGAAGAACGATATCCTATATTAAGAACCTATACAGTGGAATGAGTCGGCTTGATGCGTGTGTCAACATCCCAAGAGCAAGGGGCGGTAGGACGTTGGAAAATGGTTTGAAAGCGGTGGCTAAAAGACGCTTGGCTATGCCAGTCACTAGTTGTTTGGTCATACCCTTCGTGCATAATCGCATACATAGTGTCTGACGTGTCTGGATTGTGGGATAACGTGTGATTATGTAAAAACGGATGTTCCGTCCAGACGACGGAGTTTGTCGTGCGGACACGGTGTGTTTCTATACGCCGCGTCAAGCGTGCTCTGTGTAGCCACGTGCTATACGTGAGTCGTCAGAGGAGTAAGTTGATAATGGTACTCGTTAATCACCACGTTACCGAAATACGACACCAGGCTGGGTCAATACCGTTCTTGTCAGAGACCCAACCACATAAACCACACACAGGAGGTAAGCCGCACCAGGTTTGTCACCGGCTGCACCCCTCACACATATACGAGCAGTATCATTCTATCAAAGCAAGCCCGGGTCTCATCATCATTGTATCGCAGACTGCCTCTCGGGGCAGCTCCATCTCTCCATCGACGAGGCATACTAAATAATGGCCCGATACATAATACGAAACCCCACAATACATGAAACCGCCACATACGGGAAACCAGTATCAAGCAACCGCATACCACGAACAGCCCCCCTATTCGGTGCGCGATACGATAGGTCCCGAATAACTTACCAGGTATAACTTATCACCAATTGCCAGGTAAAACGGCAAGTCCCAAATTCCATAACAAATCACTGCCAAGTTAAAACGGCAAACCCAAATTCCATTATTCATCATTGCCAAGGTAAAACGGCAATCCCGAATTCCATCCTCAAGAATTGCCAACGTAAAACGGCAATCCCGATACCAAATCTCTCAATCTTGATGCCAGTATATATCTCCTAAACTATAGCGAGACAGTAACTACGGGAAGGGGAAAATCCAACAAACGTGAGTATGCTGGTAAACTCTTCAAAACAAATCAGTAACACCGTCCTCACATAGATACCGTACCGCTCGACAACATCGGCCCCCCTGTTGTGTACTCTGTAAGAGCACAACAGAACATCTCTGATATAGAACATCTCAAGTCAAATCATAGCAGCCCCCCTGCTTGACACTCCCTTCGGAAGTATACAAGAAAACAGCAATCTGCATCTGAATCCAAAAGTACTATAGGTATCAGTAATTGGTTCCCCTGTACGTTGTGCGCAGTCAACCAATAGCCAAAGCGTACGGCACGATTCATCAAGACCATCGGCATACTCTATTGGCGTATTGACCTTATTCAACGTATGGGTACCTCCCAACACTTTCTCCCATTTCCTTAAGAACTCCTGAAGTTGCACGTTAATTCTTCAAGTTATCCCCCAAAACCAAATGCCCCAAAACCCCCGGAAACAACAAACAAACAAATAAACCAGTGGATGAAATCACAACAAGTTCATCACAGAGTCACGGTCAAAGCGAAATGTTTCAGCATGCAACGGTTTGATGAGAAAGTCGGCATGCTGCTCTGCCGACCGTACGTGTTAATCTCAAACTACCCGTTAGACACATGCTCCAGACATCTACGTCCTATAATCAAACCATACACAGACACCAGCGCGCATAACTGCGCAGACCTCCGGTCAGTAGCCTTGCGTGCATAGTCCGCATGCACGTATGATATAACCCGACTCCACTATCTGCGATGGAAAGTCTTCGTCGTGTTACCGAGTATAGCTACTATCTCCCCCCTGCTCGGTAGACGACAAAACATTCATCGCATGGTTGACAGTAAAATGCTGCGATATCAGTGTGACTCCAAAATCCATCAACCATAAAATCAACACCAAACTCCAGTCCAAACCCACAAACCAGAAACATCAGCGATCTGTATAAAAAAAAACGCCGCAGGCAACGAAACAAACAGAACGTCGTTGTCGTTGTATGCGTGCACTCACGTACAAGACTGCTCGGTCCAGCGTTATAATTTAACTATCTTCCTACTAAAACAAGCATTTAGGCCCTCGATATACCAGGTAAGGCATCGTCTTCCAATCATACCCCAGGTCATGATAATTGGACTGCCATAACCGGATAGGTGACAATTTACAGCTGTTGATGCTGTTATTTTATAGTATTCTGACATCGTACTTCAGAGGTCGTAGTACGCAATTCAGAATGCCAAATATCAGATACCAGTATA
>MEHQ01003525.1:0-31922 GCA_008828725.1 Saccharina japonica | reverse complement strand
ACCAACAAGAAAGATGGCCAGACTGGAAAATATAACATGCCTGCTTCCCTGGATCAAATGGAAAAGATCGCGCCCCGCTGCCGCAGATGCTGATGCTGCTGCTCCCCTCTTCCACGAGCTCCACCTCTGGTCGTCCGTCGTCAACCCCCCCCCCAAGCCCATCCTGTTCCTCTGGTTTCCCTGGGTCGAAGGGGTACGAGCCACTCTGGCCCAAACTTATCTGCGGCACTCCGCCACCGTCCCCACCGAGCTCCACCTCAGGCAAAGCAACACAAAGCTCCACCACCTTAGCCTCAGCCACTCCAAGTTCCACCACCGCAGCCTCACAACCGAGCTCCTTCTCCTCAGCCTCGGGCTGCTGCTGTACGGCATCAGCGAGCTTCCCCACCTCAGGCTCAGGCTGCTGCTGTACATACCCCGCTACCGGCGCACGCGTACCACCGAGCTCGTGCGCCTCGGACGCAGTCACACCAAGCTCGTCGAAGCTCCGCTACGGAACACCAATTCCTCCAGCTCGTCGCTTGGCTGACTGCAACTTCTCCCACTACGCTTGCTTCTGCAAGAAGGTACGCGGTCGAGGTTCATGATACATGTTCCACAGCTCCTTGCGCGCAGCCGCTCTACGGGCATCCCTTTCCTTGTTGACGACATCCAGCTCCAACATCTGGTCCTTCATCATCTGCTGCCGAAGCAGTTCGCTCTCCCCTGGCATAGCACTACCCCTCCTAGTCGTCGACCTCGGCACTACTGCCGGCTGTACCTGCGGCTGCTGGAGCGCCGGCGTTCCAGCCTGCCGCACGTTGCTGTAGTCCGGCGCGTAGACGATAGTGGGCTGGGCAGTGCACTGCCTGGCCATGTGACCATAGGCCAGAAACCCATCGCACACGCTGTTTGGTGCAAAACAAATCGCGGCCATATGCCCTCGAGCACCGCAACGCTCGCACCTGTAGAATCCGCCCATAGACGCTCCTGGGGGCGGAGGGGACTCCGGCTGGTACCACCCATGTCCGGTGATACGTGCACAACCAGTGCCCCTCGGGTTTTGCAGGTGCTGGCGCCGCCGCCGCTGCTGCTGTTGCTGCTGCTGTGCAGCGCCACCGTACTGCCGCTGGTGCTGCTGTCCACCAAAGGCATGCTGCTGCTGCTGCTGCTGCTGCTGCTGTGGCCCTGCGCCTCCATACTGCCGCTGCTGCTGCTGTTGCTGCTGCTGCTGTTGTCCATACGACTGCTGCTGCTGCTGCTGTGGCCTGACGCCTCCATGCTGCCGCTGCTGCTGCTGCTGTCCATACGACCGCTGCTGCTGCTGCTGTGGCCCGACGCCTCCATAGTGCCGCTGCTGCTGCTGCTGCTGCTGCTGCTGCTGCTGCTGCTGCTGCTGCTGCTGCCGCCCGAAATCCTCAAAATCAAAGACCACCTCCTCGGTCAATTCCCCCCCGTACCAAGTCCCCCTCTCACACAGTATAGCGCTCCAGCGAGCCTCGGGCCCGAAGCACAACCGATAATCGTGTTTCTATACGCCGCTGTTAAACGTGCTCTGTGTAGCCACGTGCCTATACCGTGAGTCGTCAAGGAGGAGTAGTTGATAATGTACTCGTATCACCACGTACCAAATACACACCAGGCTGGGTCAATACCGTTCTTGTCAGACCCAACCACATAAACCACACACAGGAGGTAAGCCGCACCAGGTTTGTCACCGGCTGCACCCCTCACACATATACGAGCAGTATCATTCTATCAAAGCCCGGGTCTCATCATCATTGTATCGCAGACTGCCTCTCGGGGCAGCTCCATCTCTCCATCGACGAGGCATACTAAATAATGGCCCGATACATAAACGAAACCCCACAATACGTTAAACCGCCACATACGGGAAACCAGTATCAAGCAACCGCATACCACGAACAACGTGGATTTGTGTAACTGGAGATTGCGGCGGGATTTAGGGTTTTTCCCAAATGGTTTTATTAATAGGTATAACTATCATCTGGATACTGGGACAAAGGGATGGAGCCCCCTTCGCCCCCTTGACTTCACTTGACTTTGGTCACTTCATTTCGGTGGTTTCTAATGTACACCTGGTTTTACACCTTCTCTCTCGCCTTATGGCAACCTCCCGGGTGTTCCCCCACTGCCCGTCGTAACCGAGACAACTCCTTGCACGAGGTGATCGATTACTGGTTGCTCGTCCCCGAAGACGTTGCAGACTCTTTCACACATTTTGGACAACATACTTTATAATTTACCCCAAAAGGCCTTTCACTTTTCGGTATGACAAGTAGTAGTGCAGGTTCTGTGAAGGGCGTGCGTACACAGTAGTAACCCCAGGAAATATGATGTTGTAGAGCATGCATATTCCACGCGATACAGCTACTACAGCTACTGCACTACAACAACAGCTGTCGAGCCACCTTACTCAGGGCCCAACAGGCGATCACCCGGGAACACGCGAAAGTTGCTGGTTTGCTATGGTTCTGTTGAATCCCCGGCCGACCGTCTTACAGTTCAGAAAATGCAGCAGCAGCAGCAGCAGCAGCAACAACACTAGTTACTATTCGCAACAGGCAGCTTTCGATATCATCAAAATTGTCGACTACTACTGCTGTAATACGATGTGGTCGGGCGGCCTACCTAACGCACCCGCCTCCCGAGTATACATTCTCAATATTGGTACAATTAAAAATAAATCTGAATACTGGTGTAATTTAATGTAATGTGATTGGCTATATTGCTGTCGGGAAAACTATATAAATAAGGTCTAACGGTAGACACCCGGATACTCAGGTAAGTAACGTGGATACGAACTATAAACAAGTACGAGGTATGTCCTAGGATCAACACGTCGCGTAGTCTTGTACAGCCGTAAATCAACGCAAACTAACGCCCCGGAAATATATGCGTCCTTTAAAACCGCCCTCTTTCGTCTAAAACTCGCGCAGAACGTGGTTCCAGACTTCTTCGGAGACGAGTACTACCAGACCGTGAGCAACGCGCTGCAACGCGTGGACGGAATGGGCCTGTCCGACCAGCTCGGCGGGCGTGTTTTCAACTTCCTGTACCGCAAAGTGTTTGCGAAGGAACTTGAACCCCGCTCTCACAAGATGGTAGCCGACGTGAGGAAGTACATGCAGTCACAACTGCAAAGGCTGTTCGACGACGCCTGCCAGGCTTACCCGGTCCTGCTCAGCGTGGTCAAGACGAGTCTCGTACAACAGTTCATGGACTTCAAACAGGCGAAGACTGAGGAAGCCGTTTCCAACGTTGTGAGGGCCGAGCTGGGCTGGGAGTTCACTCAGGATCGTAGCTATGACGCGACGGTTGTGGATGTGGGTGACATGGTGAACCGCGTGCGAGCGAGCCAGGACACTTCCGAAGCAAACAAGAGAGCTGGACTGGCGTCTTCTCGCTTCGGGGCGGCAGCCGTCGGTGACGTGCCCAAGGAGTTCCTCGACAAGATGGTCGCCAGCAAAGGGGCAACGGAGAAGGGCATACGCAAAACTCAGGTTGGCGTGTCGCAATGCGCACATCTAAAATCGAAACCTTCGGCTTTTCGTACGTTAAACACACGTGCGTACGTTAAATACACGTGGTTGTGCTCTGGCTTGCGCGTATTTAGGAGTTTGCAGTGGACAACTACTGTAAATACTCGTATCACACATATCTTAGTCTTCCATCAGACAACACCAATCGCTGCGCAATCGTTATTCGAAGCACTTGTGCACAATCATCTGGTTGCCACTACAATAAGTAGTGCTGTTACAATAGTTCACACCCTTTACACCTACGACTAACAACTACAACTAAGAGTTGTGCGCGGCCGCAACTACTTATAAGAGTAGTTGTTCCTAAAAACAATAGTTGCATAGGGTTTTCACCCAGTAGTTGTCTGCAGGTAACTAGTTGCACAGGTTTTCCAAACAGTACTTGTCTATAGTTGTCTGCAGACAACCAGTTGCACAACTTTTTCTAACAGTAGTTGTCTACAGAAAACTAGGTGCACAACGTTTTCTAACAGTAGTTGAGTTTTTTTTTCAAACACTAGTTGTCTACAGACAACTACAGTAGTTGCACAACTGTTTCAAACACTACAGTAGTTGTCTGGCAAACAACTACAGTACGAGCAGTTGTAGTTGTACAGGGTGTGCTGTTTTAGCACGGTAATCTGGACCTCATTCCTGAGGAGATCCCAAATCTCGGCCATGACGTGGGGCACACCAAGATCCTCGGGAGGTTGTCGAACCCCATTGGGGGGCTGGCACAACTCGACGGCATGTTTGCTCCGTTTGACCTCACCGACGAAGTGGAGCCGGAGGTTGCAACAGCCGAATCAGGCCGAATAGTAGAGTAATCCGGGGGAGGGGTGGCAAGTGATAGCGGCCTGGCCGAGTTGCGAATATGTCTTGCTAGTCGGGAGGCCGTTAGAACCTCGCCTCTTTTCTGACATTTGTCGACACGAATTAACGCAATCTCTCATCATATATATGATGCGGCAGAATGATAATGGGGGGTGGTGAGGTGCGGCTTTCGGTGGGAGGTGGGTGTTGCGTTTTGTTTCACGCGTTCTGGGTGGCACACTCACGAAAACAGTAGTAAATGCAATCACGTGGAATATGTAAAGGCCGAAGGCGATGGTTTTCGTTTGGTGCGGCGACCGCGAGTAGCACATATCGAACAATGTAAACGTTCATCTTGTCCGCAAACAACTACAGTAGTCAGACAACTAATAGTTGTGCACGGCCGCAACTACTCAGTAGTTGTCCCTAAACAACTGCAGTAGTTGCATAGGTTTTTCACCCAGTAGTTGTCTGCAGACAACTACAATAGTTGCACATGTTTTCCAAACAGCAGTAGTTGTCTACAGAAAACTACTGTAGTTGCACAATTGTTTCAAGCACGGGGGACCATAGTAAATAGGGCCCATAGTTTACACAAAAACCAACATGTTTACCATTTTTTACTCACAATATTTCCATATTTGGTCCTATTTTCTATGGTCGTCCGTAATAGGTGCACAACTCTTGCAAACAGTAATTGGCTACAGACAACTAGTTGCACAACTTGTTCAACCCGTAGTTATCTGGCAGACAACTACGAGTAGTTGGAGTTGTACAGGGTGTGCAACATTCGGTCACAGTTTGTACTATCTCCATCAAGAAAAACTACTCAGGACGGACACTGGATGATATATTTAGTGTAGGTACACATACGAACGACGGCTACATATGAAGAATACACACACGGTCTGGAAATCGTATCGCTGGTATCTCTCACGGTCTGGGAGCTGTATTTCCCGACTTGTGTGCCCGAACGATGCTCGTACACTAACCCTGCGATCACTACCCCCTTTCCCCGTACCATGTACCGCGCAGGTGTCCCTTTTTGCCTTCACCGATGTGGTCTGCAGGCGCGTGTCTGACGTCGTCCCCAAGCAGGTCCACCACTTTCTCGTGGACAACATATGCGACGGACTCGTCAGCTGGATGCAGAAGAAGGCCACTGACAAAGACCGTGAGGTCTGGTTCGCGGAGGACTCCAAGACCCTGCGGAGGCGCAAGGAGATCGCCCGCAAACTCGCTCAGTTTCAGGAGGCCGTGAAAATCCTTGAGGTCGTGGGTAGCATGGGGTAAGCAGTCCGGCGGCAACCTTACACGTTCTTTCTCCAAACTATTTGAAACGGTTTGAAATAGGTTTGGGAGTCGAACTTTCCTCCGCCCGGACAACGCAGGTAGCGCGAAGTTGGCATGCGCTCTCTTGTGGTGTTACGTAGTCGAGGGCACGTTCGGATCGTTTCGACACGAATTGTGTTTTTGGAGTCCATGATTGAGAGAACGCGGATAGCGAGGGGAACGACGTAGTGGTGTAGCAGGAACTACGTAGTGGTGTCGGGTGACCGTGTGAAGACTACAGTAGAGGTGAAAAGTGCAGGGGGTGGATATTACAGGCCGGCATCATGGGTGTTTTTGTGGCTTGGACACATGCCGTGGTTGGCGGGCTTCGTTCACGTAGAACAGGTGTCCAGCACAAGGACCGCGACATGGTCATATGATGTTTTGGCTTCAACTGTCGGAGGGAAGGGACGAGACACAACTGGGCTGGGTTTCTGTGGCGTAAAATATATTCGGGCTGGGTGATGAGACTATCACTATTTCCCCCGGAATGCCACATTGTTGAGGTAATTAGTTTCTAGGAGTGCGGACGGTCATGATTCCTGACTAGGTTGCTGTTTGTACGGCGTTGGCCATCAGGGGCGGTCCTCATTCGCACAGCTCGGATGGTTGGCCTGTGTGTCTTGTCCTGCCGTATACACTCAAACGCACCATGTCGTTTAGCGTTGTCGCCTGGACTATGAATATAACACTGGCGTTGTCGACCGGACAGTGAATACAATACTGGAATGTATACTATACGTATGCATGGTAAAAAACATGTATTTTCTTTCTAGCGTGGGCAGAGCGGGGCCAAGGTACTGTAGGTATCACCCGTTCAGCAAGCTTTGAATTGCGCTGTGAATGTCAAGAAAAGCGCTTGTGCCTGAAGTAACAATGTCTTGACGATTATTGTGAAATTGGTGAGGTTGGTGGAGCGATACCATTGACGATGATCCCGAGCCCAGCTAGTGTCGATGTTTTCACCATCTGTAGTATCTAATGCGTGGATCGGTGGTTGGTAGAAGCATGTCGGTACGTGCCTAGCAGTTGGGCACAGCCTGCCCCGCCTATCTTCGAGCTGCAATTGGCCTTATTGGGTACAACGACGCGAGTCAACGACGGAAGAACGTGCTGAATTGCTCTTGTGATAAACATGCAAGGCACGTACCGCCGTTGGGACGGAGGAGAAAGGCCTACTTAGTGTCCCCGGATATAAGTTACGATCAAAGAGGGAGATACATAAATAGGCGAAGATAATGAATAGGATGAAAAACCCCCGACATACATACATTTCCCCTTTTTGTGATTTGACTACAATTTAACGTTGCTTGGAACGATGATCATACTTGTTGTTTCTTGTATTCGATTTGTAGTCGCGGCGCATCTATGGTCCATCGGCTATCGGCACGAGCTAAGCATGACTCCGCCGTCATTACCTACCGCTGGCGGCAACCGGAATATACTTGCCGTCGTCTATCACAACGCTACGAAGCACGAAACAAATGCAGGAACCTTGACCTCCACTACCTGTATGTTCGGTTACAGTTTGCCACCTCACATATGAATACATGTTTGCTTTCAATGGTCACGTTTACTATCCAGCTCAACTCGCGGCAGGGCCGAACCCTCAGCGGTCGTCTGCACGATATCTTGTCTAAATGTTCCACAAGTCAATGTTGCTGAATACTAGTCGTACTACCATTTGGTATGGGTCACACTGTGACTTACCGCAGGAATGGTACTACCCCTGAACGTGGAGTACGGAACGACCTCTAGAAATGCCCGTCTAGAGCAAAGTCAACTCCCAGGGCGCCAGACGCCCGGCAATCTTCCATGATGCCGCAAATTGCGCCAGGGCCCGACATCACATCCTCGCCCCTGTGTCATCAAGAACCGGCCGAGCAGCCTCGCCGAGGATGCCGGACAGCGAATTGTCTCCAATGCGCGGGTCTTCAAAACCAACGTTGGCACTGATGATGTAGACATCTACCAAGCTTGTCTCAATCTTGAGTACCGCGTACGTCGACTGCACGACCGCGAGACTACGCCCGGAGACGTACTTGGTGCACCATTCGGGCGCCGCCATGTCCCGGAACCTCGGGGCCCAGGCATCGAAGCTCTTCCCACTCAAGTACCTCTGTCCCAGAAGCTTCTCCCCGAACATGAAAGCCCCAGATACTGCCGCCGCCAAACTGCCTTCATCCCACAGGGAGGTTGTTGGTCGACGGCGTGAGCACAGCGAACCCGGCGCACGCTCACACGCACACATACATACATGTGCACCGCCCGTGACGGTTACAACCGGAAGACTTCGATGGCGCGCGACTGCTGCTGTTCCGTTCCGTGACAACCACATCATACGAAGACAGTTTCATGGACAGAGTAATCGGACGTGACACAGCAGCCAGCAGCCAGCAGCCTCAGATGATAACTTTGAAAGGTGTGGGGTTTGCATTTGTCTTTTGGTAGACTTTAAAACTCGGCGGAAACATATACCGTAGTTACTTGCCCGTTTTCGCCAGTTTGGACGCCCAGAGCACCCTCCACGGACCTCGGACGTGGCCCAAACTTGAGACGTGTGTACGCGCCGGCCTCCTGAGTGTCTCGCGGCCGAGAGCGGCGAAAAAAAACCGCGGCCGGAAGAAAAATCGTGGCCGATGTTGTACGGGTACGTGTGGTGCCGAAGGCACCGCACGGTACTGGATGGGACCGTTTTTGTCCGCCGCAGACGGATTTGGGTTCGGGTCTTCCCGAGGGACGGTATGGGAAAAGTTCCCGTCTATTTACCGCGGGATGGAAATGGAACGGAAAGGTGGATATCCATTTGGTTGACGGGATGGAGCAGGAATACACAATGTTTTGGCGGGACGGGACTGGAAATGATCGGTGAACGGATCGGGAATAGATCGGGAAATCGGTCGGGATCATTGCCCGCATGACACGGAACTACACGATATCTTGGTGGGACGGGAAACGATCGGGGAACGTCGGGAATATATTGGGGAGTCGGTCGGGAATACGGTCGGAAAACTCAGCCCGGAATGGTTGGGAACACAATTTGGAACGCGATATTCGACTGTTGTTTTCTCTCGAACGTTACAACCCCCTCTCCCTCTTGAAAGGCATGGGACTACGGCCATGCATAAGGAGTGAGAAATCCCGCGAAGTTGGTACGATAATAGACTCTCGAGCTTCAGCTGAACAATCCGCCAGTACTTTGTGGAAGCGCTTGAAACATATTGGAATCACGCCTTGCGAATGGTACATCGACGCAGAGGACTACCCCGCTAAATTCAACCGAGACAATTTACATATATATGCTGTATGGGCTGTATCGCAAATAACACAGTGTACGCGGCAACAAGTCAACAACCCATTAGCTCCCTGTCGCGAGCACACATAATACTTCTGCGCCGTTTGAAATCCAGCCCTGCTTGTACAGGAAACCGACGCTGACGTCCTTGGGCCCGAAAATTGTTGGGAGATACGTAGAATAAGAGAAGGAAAGAGAGCACGAAAAGCGAACGCCGATATGCAAGCTTGAGCTGCGCAACAATACACCTAGTAAGTCGTACATGCAACCATGCGGTAACCTCCTCAAGGACGGGGGAGAAACTCATAGCGATATCACCGTCAAACCGCCAACTCGTTTCATATTAAAGGGAGAATCGAGGGCCAGGTCAGAGACAACAAATTCTACAATAGGTACCCACTAAAAACTAAACATATGTGCGGCAAAAAATCAGAGCTCGTACTGTAAAAGGTACAGTACACAACTCTTGACATACAGTACAGGACACTTAATAAGAAACAGGCTAACAAGAAAGCTAGGCTGAGATTTAGAGGAAAATACGAAATTCGGGAGTCGTTATCTTGAAGTTAGTGTAGAAAGCACCCTCTCTCAAATAAGAAATCCAGCCTGGACCAGATTTTCTGTTTCTTAGTAGGTGACCTGTACTGTATATAGATGGGTAGAACGCCAAACCAGCACCTGGTTCGCAACTAATGCTTATCATCGCCGCAGCTGTGGGGGCGTTGACAACGTAAACCAGAAGACGTTGCATCCTCTAATACTCTACCCGTGCTATGCGGCGTTGCAACGTACACAGACACACGACGAGTTGGCAATCGATGTGTTCTCCGAGAAAGAGACGTTTGTATAACAAAATCGCATCACGATTCTAGCTGCGTACTAGAGTATTCTTGGGTTGCTGGATTCACGGAAGCAGGTGGCATGATGTTACACGCGCGACACACGTTTGTGCAGAACTAATATTTTAATGTTTTGTAGGATACCATCAAGAGCAGTGTTTTATGGGTTCAGTGACCTGGTGATACATTTGTACTGTACCCAAACGTGATTTGACAATTCCAAGCCCAAACCACCCTCGTGTTTAGCCAGGATTCTCGCCAGAAATGCATCATAAGCATCTGCCATTCCGGTGTATAGTTGCGTCTAGTTTTCCACCACGTGTTCATTAGACAACAGGTTCGAGACTCGGCTTTGTTGACAGATATTTGCCACGTAAGCGGCCACACCTTCTCGGACGGACTGCCAAACATGACACGATTAATTATATTGTACAAGCAACGAAACCAAAACCAAAATACAAAATAATAGTGTAATTGGTACGCATTAGGAGGGCGAAGTGTATCTCGAACGCGACATTGTTTTTTTATTCGTGATGACATCTCCGTCCTAAGACCTCACATGCACGCTTGTCCACATAGAGATCGATGAAACCCCCACAAGGCCTACTTGGTATCCACGCGAAGGGAAACTCAACCGTACGCGGGGGAAGCCACGCATTTGTTACACGACGAAAAGAAAATGGCAGCGTGGCGCGCGTCTTTCAACAATGTCAAGATACTGAAAGGAACAGCATGCGCTTCCCTTGTCGAGTTCCTGCGGAAACAGCATGCAATGCGTGTTCCTGGTCAAGTTCCTCTGGAAACCAAATACTATCTGTATAGACTACACAAGCGGTATACCTATTTCTTGTACATCCTAGAGGGGCTCTGTAAGCAAGTAGACGCTAACCAAACGCAAACCAAGGCGACTGCATGTCGAGTCTTCGCTGAGGCCATGGTAGAAGGAAAAGAGAGGCGGGAGAAGGAGGGGCCGATCGACGGTGGACGAGAGAGAGGGGGCCGGGCAGACGTCTTCCAGTGGACCGTACGCGGCTCCTCTCGCTCAGGGCGGGGTTGAAGGGAAGGAGAGTGTGGGAAGTGGAGAGCGCCATCGATACTGACGAACGAGGGGGTGGGGCAGAATCCCTTCTGGACCTTGCTGGCGCTAAGTGCGGCCGATGGTCCTGTTTGTGCCACGCCTCTATCATCCCGTTGCGGTGCGCTGACCACCTCCTAGTCTTCAAGATCATGGGTATAGTCTTACCACCTTTTCGAGGAAATGATTGGCACACTCAAGGGTGCACAAAAAAAGTTATCCCGCACACCACACTACCCCCCCCCTCCCCCCCCGGAGGGCCGAAAAAAAAGTTTTGTTTTTTCCTTTTTGGTGAATTTCTTGGCTTTTCCCCTCTCACCAACTCTCACACAAAAAGGTCTTTCAAGGTACTTGATTAAGAGATAGAACATTGCTTGGATACAACCCCCCACCAAGGTGTGCCTACTGTAGACAACAACAACAAAGATCTTAATATTTCAGTCACGAAAACAAGCCATCGTGCTTGATTGAGTCAAATGGCCTGGAAAACACTCCACGACGAGGAACGTAATGATCGCACAAATAAATGTAATCATCGAAGACTGCCAAGATCTTCCTGGCGAACGCTTTGCGTGATCGTTCTGCCCCGCATACTCTTGCGCACGGGTTCTCCCACGTTCTCGCCCGGTGTCTCGCTACCGTTGCTGCTACTCCCCGCCCGTCCCCTCTTGCTCCCCCCTTCCCCTCCTTCACCCCCTTCCCTTCGTCCCCCCGGCTGTTCGTCTTCGTTCTCATCCTTGCGGTCGTCCTTGTCGTCTTCCTCTTACTCCTCCCCTCCCCCCCCGTCCCTCTTCTCTTCCGACTGCTCTTCCTCCTCCCGCCCCCCCCCGTCCCTCTCCTCTTCTGACTCCTCTTCTGACTCCTCCTCCTCTTCCTCCTCCTCTTCCTCTTCCTCCTCCTCTGAGTCGTCTGACTCATCTGACCCCCCGTCGTGCTGTGAGACCTTACGGCGTGCTGCGGGGGCTATGGAACCCTTACTCTTCTGCTGGGAGACCGTTCGGCGTGCTACGGGGGCTCTGGCAGCCTTGCCCTTTGGCATCCTTTTCGCCACCGCCTCCTTCTCTGTCTTGCTTACGTCAAAGCTGCTTTCGAATCTCGCAGTGTTGGGGTCTGCTTTGTTCAGAGCCAACGAAGTGGAATGCTGCCCTTCTACGTGATGGGACATGCAGTATTTCCACACCCACTCTGCAGGGCTGCAAAACTTGCACTTCAGGGGTACGTTTGTGCATGGGGTCGATGACGTGAGCTTTGACGCCGCTGATAGGCCTCAAGCAACGAGACTTCTTTGCGAATGGGGCCTTGGATAGGGCTCCCTCCACCACGGAGACAGTGCTCATCGTGATCACTCTCTCCCTCTCTCCCTGTCTCTTCTACGGTCGGCGCCTGTCCGCTCTTAGGGGGCTGCGTGGACTGTAGTACCCCCCTAGGCTGTGCCCCCCTTGGTATTATATAGGATTAAGTATAGGGATGATTTATATAGGAGATTGTGTGGCGTTATGAGGGGGGGGATGGGTCCGTCGTACCCCCCCTCCCCCCTTGAGAGGTCCGAAATAAAGTTTTGGGTGTGTGGTGTCGAAAACTTTTTTTTTTGTGCGCCCTTGGTTTATAATAAAAAACCGACCGAAACCGACCGACTTTTCGGTGAGAAACCGAAAAACCGACCGAGTCCATTTTCATTTTCGGTTCACATCACTGCACATCGTCCAGTAAGATCTTCCAGGGGGCGGGCTGTTCGTTGTTTGTGGGCTAATTCCATCTGGCGAAATTTGTAAATTTGGCATGAAATTAAGATCTTCTCGGAAAACTAACCGATGGGCGGCGATTTGCAATGATTTGCAGATCTGTTGTATGTACCAATTTACAACAGTACGTACGTAGTATTTAATACTCGTAGTAGTTTTCGCGTTGTGTGCCGAAAACAGCGTTGCTGCCGTCCGTTGTTGTTGTTGTGGGCTTCCTGAGTGTGTGCGGGTTGATACACAGCGCTGCGGCGGGCCCTCCAAAGGCACCGAACCCGACCGCAGCACACCAACGCACATGCACAGTAAACCTTCTCCACACACAACCTGCGTTTCATACTCGTAGTTTCCCCACGCCTTGCCGCTCTCGTCCCAGAATATAACAAAACCAAAGGGAAGAAGACAAGCACGTCAGAAACGCTGCAGCAAGAGGCTGGCTGCGCAAGCTCTACGTAGGTACGTACTCGTATTCTATACCGGGGGTACCATGGTACCTGATGCCGGTACATGATTACGATGGTAGAAGAACACAGCAGAAACGCGGCTTCAAACGCACACTACATGTCAGTAGTGCACGATGAGTGAAGAGAGAGACTGGTAGGATACGCACCTGACAGAAAGACGGCGCGTCTCTGATCCTCAGAGGAGCTGTTGTACCCGGTGACCACAGCTATAACTGGTCTTTATTTTTGCCTGTCTTGTCGGCGCGGGCCGAGTTCGTGGGTTTCCAGCAGCCACTACGTATTCTGTTCAGAGTTGCTGCTGTTGTGGTGCTGTGATGGGTCCCGCAAACAGCAATGTCAAATAACAAAAAAGGCGCAAACGCGCAGGGAATCTGCTACCGCCGCTACACCACCAGGCCTGTCCCCCACCATGGCATAGCTCGGCCGAACCCCTATCACGCAGACGAGGGCCGTCTCGGAACCTTTACATCTACGAGTACAGTACTCGGATAACGTAAAACATTTACAGGCTGGTTCAAGTATAAAGCGGAAAACTCACTCAGTGGCCAATGTTCACGCCGTTTTTTGAAGATAGACCCTGAAACTTGACACACGTGTTGTATGCGCCCTAACCAAGGCTTTAACGGATGTTTTTTTTTTTCCGTCAGATGTTGTTTGTTTTGTAATTTTTTGGGAAATTTGGGTCCATTTGGGTCTTAAGAGTTCCAAAACTTCCGGCGAAAAAAAACAAAAACAAACCCATTCATAAAAGGCTCGAGTAGGGCGCATAAAACACGTGTACCAAATTTCAGGGTCTATCTCCAAAAAACGGCGTGGACATTTTGACTTTTGTGCGGTAAAAGGGCAAAAATAGGCGTTGCCTCGTAATTACTTAGTTTCAGTATATAATCGACTTTGGGCGTTAAATATTTGATAACTAATATTACGTTGGAGCGCTGAGCGTGAAGCGGGCCAATTGGCCCTACTCTGAAACCGGTACACTTCACAAAGCTTGGTCTACCGCCCGCCGCCGAGCCGGCGACCGCTGCGCGAGCGTCCCGCGCCCTTCCCGCACATCAGCCCTCGGTGTCTCGGGCGAACGAGCGGGCGCCTGCGTCGAACTCGGCGAGCGGGGGGCTTACGAAGCTCTCCCGGGGACGGCTCGCTCTCTCCCCGGCGTGGCGGACAATCGCGAAAAAGTTGAAACCCCCCGCGTACCATTATACCACATCTTGCTGAGAGCAGAGGAAATAGAGGTGCGCGTGCGAGATAGAGAGGGGCGCTTGCTGTGCAGCTCCTTGACCATGCTGGTGTGGTGGTGTACCCCTGCTGTAGTTGTGTAGCTAGTTGCGTAGGAGCGTGCGCGCTATCGCCGTGAGCGGGTAGAATGCCAGGGGGCGACGCAGCCTGTCTATGCTGTCTGTGTCCCTCTACGTGTGTGTGCTGTATGTACCCTCTTCTACCCAGGGAGGCCAGAGGCACAGGTTTGCCGTGCTTGCGTGTACCCAGACCACATCAGAACCAGCACCCGACTACAATCATGCCAGCAGCAGAGCAGTAGCTTCGTCTCCGTGGACCCTGAGCCCTGGCGCTTGCCGGCAGCAGCAGAAACACCCTCTACTTCCTCTAGGCCATCACGTTTTCCTTCAAAAATCAAACAAGAGCACCGCAGCAGCAGAAGCAGCAACAGCAGCAGTCGGCATTAATGCCACCTCCCTATCCGAATTTTTAAGATGGTTTTGGTATTCATATTAGTACCCAAACGGTCCTCACATTTCCGGGCAGGGTGGTTTTGGGGTTGGGTTCTGGAAGAGGGATGGTTGACGAAGGAAATAAGTATTCAGGGACTAGCCGATCGGACAAATCTTCTTTCCGAGTTTAGCCAATCGGACGATTTTCCCGTTTTTTTGTTTTGTATTTCACGAGGCATTTTTTGTTCTTTCCACCGGTTTTTTGTATGAATGTTTCAAACAGTAGTAGTAGGTTTTACATACCAGGTATACGATAGTGAGTTCGCCGAAAAGGGTTCTTCTCTAAACTTTGATGAGGAAAGGATAGCCTTCTACGTAGTACATGGCCAAAATAAGCGCTTCGGTGGGGGTTTGGTCTGACTGCATTCATCTGCTCGGCCAACATACGTACCGTCAGAAGGGCTATGACTCTTTTTCAGCATTTTATGCATAATCTTTGGGAGTAGTGTTGCAGCGCGAGGAGCGCCGTGGTTAATACTTTGAGGCGAGCGACCGTCGTGACCGGTGTTACGCGGAGTTTGGCAACTTCATTTTTGGCGCTAAATGCGCACGTCCAATGGGATTTGTTCCTCTCCCGGACGGCAATGTCACGGCCACGGACCAAAGCGCTTTCAATCCCTTTCACGCAAGGTGCTTTTTCCCTCGCCGTTTTCTTTTTCCTCTGTCCTTGGGGAATTGATGTTTCGTCACCGTCACACTTATACACAATACGTTGGCGCTTCTTAAATTGTCACCTTCACACTTATACACACTGCGTTTCCACTTTTCAAATTTTACTTCATTCCCTGCGGAAACCTCCACCTCTTGGTACCGCCATCACTTCTCGATCTACTCTTTTATCTTCACTCTCCAACTCGGCGGCCCCGTCCGATCCTTGTATGACTTAATATGATCATACGCAGTCAGATCTTCGAATAATTGCGTGAAACTTTGTACAACCATGCCTTGGACCACCTGTGAGCGGCTTGTTCAGAAAAAAAATGGGGGGAAAATGTGTTTTCCTACGGAAACGCCTGACTATTGTTGACCACTTTGAAGCCCTGTGATTGGTCGGGCCACATTTTCGGCGGTAGCGCCAGTTCTAGGTCCTTGAACAAAAAAACTGGCGACGTCACCCTCTTCCACTGTTCATGGCGGTCAGTATGACACCAAATATGTGACATTGGAGTTGCTATTGCATGCGGCATTCATGACTGACGAGATTTGCCGTGATATGCCTGAACCAGCTTGTACGTAACGTTTTATGTCAACTAGTGGTACGGCCACGGCTCCGCCCGTGGCGCTAGTACTGCGTTTCCCACAGTAGTATGTACGTACCTGGTACATGGTAGTGCTCGCATTGATTAATAGTGTGTTGTGATGTACCACTCTGAACGGACATATGAGGACGACCGTGCGGGGCGGACCCTGGGGGTGTCCGTTCTGGTACGGCCACGGCTCCGCCCGTGGCGCTAGCACTGCGCTTCCCCATAGTAGTATGTACGTACCTGGTATGGTAGTACTGGCATTGGTTAATAGTGTGTTGTGATGTACCACTCTGGACGGAAAAATAAGGACCACCGTACGGGGCGGTATCGACCCGGGGGGTGTCCGTTCTCGTCCCCGGGTCGTTGGAGTTGTACATGTATGAAATTATTTATGATCCGGGGATGGGACCTTACCACCCCCGGGTGCGGCGGGACCTTGACGCTGTCCCAGGGGGCTACCCTCGCTGCGCGCCCGCTCCGTGAGCCCTAGCCAACCGTAAATCATTCCGTGGGGTTGGAGCTTCCCCACCTTGCGGGGCGGTATCGACCCGAGAGGTGTCCGTTTTCGTCCCCGATTATTTGGAGTTGTAGATGTATGGAACGATTTCTGACCCCGGGGATTGGGCGTTATAACCCCCGGCTGCCGCGGGACTTCGACGTTACCCCGAGGAGCAACTCTCGCCGTACGCTGGCTCCATGAGAGCCAGTCGACCGTAAATCAGCCCGTGGGGTTGGGGTTTCCACACCTTGCCGGGCGGTATCAACCCGGGGGGTGTCCTTTTTCGTCCCCCGCTCGTTGGATTTGTGGATGTATGGAATTATTTCTGATCAGGGGATGGGACCTTATCATCCCCGGGTGCGGTGGAACCTAGCCATTGAACCAAGGGGCAACTCTCGCTGCGCGCTGGCTCCATGAGAGCCAGCCACCTGTAAATCAGCCCGTGGGGTTGGGGTTTCCACACCTTGCGGGGGGGTATCGACTCGGGGGTTATCATCCCCAGGTGCGGCGGGACCTCGCCGTTGCCCCGAGGGGCAACTCTCGCCGCGTGCTGGCTCCATGAGAGCCAGCCAATCGTAAATGATATCGTGGGGTTGTGGTTTCCACTCCTTGCGTGGCGGTACCAGCCCGTGGTGTGTCCGTTTTCGTCCCTGGGTCGTTGGAGTTGTAGGTGTAGGGAAGGAATTTTGATCCGGGGATGGGACCTTATTATCTCTAGGTGCGACGGGACTTACCCATTGACCCCAAGGGCAACTCTCGCCGCGCGCTGGCTCCATGAGAGCCAGCCAACCGTAAATCAGCTCGTGGGGTTGGGGTTTCCACACCTTGCGGGGCGCTACCGACCCGGGGGTGTCCGTTTTCGTCCTCGGTATGTTGGAGTTGTAGATGCATGGAAGGCTTTCTGACCGCAGGGATGGGACCTTATCATCCGCGGGTGCGACGGCACCTCCGACGCTGTCCCGGGGGGGAAATCTCGCTGCGCGTTGGCTCCATGAGCCCCAGCCAACTATAAATAGGTCAGTTGGGTTGGGGTTTCCACACCTTTCAAGGCGGTATCGACCAGGGGGGCGTCCGTTTTCGTCCCCAGGTCGCCGGAGTTGTGGAGATATGGAGGGATTTCTGATCTGGGGATAGGAACATATCATCCCTGCGTGTGGCGGGACCCCGATGACTGTATTCAGCACCAGTTTTCTAGAAACAGCCAGTGGCCGCTGGGCAGTATCGACCTGGGGGTGTCCGTTTTCATCCCCGGGTTGTTGGAATTGTAGATGTATGGAAGAATTTCTGATCCGGGGATGGGACCTTATCATCCCCGGGTGCGACGGGACATCCGACACTGTCCCGGGGGGAAACTCTCGCCGCACGCTGGTTCCATGACCCAGGCAACCATAAACCAGTCAGTTGGGTTGGGGTTTCCACACCTTTCAAGGCGGTATCGACCCTGGGGCGTCCGTTTTCGTCCCCAGGTCGTCGAAGTTGTGGAGATATGGAGGGATTTCTGATCCGGGGATGGGACGATATCATCCCCGGGTGTAGCGGGACCCCGATGACTCTATTCAGCACCAGTTTTCTAGAAATAGCCAGTGGCCGCTGGGCGATATCGACCTGGGGGTGTCCGTTGTCGTCCCCGGGTTGTTGAAGTTGTAGATGTATGGAAGGATTTCTGATCCGGGGATGGGACATTATCATCCCCGGGTGCGACGGGACGTCCGACACTGTCCAGGGGGGAAACTCTCGCCGCGCGCTGGCTGCATGACCCAGCCAACCATAAACCAGTCAGTTGGGTTGGGGTTTCCAAACCTTGCGAGGCGGTATCGACCCGGGGAGAGTGTCCGTTTTCGTCCCCGGGTCGTCGGAGTTGTAGAGGTATGGAGGGATTTCTGATCCGGGGATGAGACGTTATCATCCCTGGATGTGGCGGAACCCCGATGGCTCTATTCAGCTATTCAGCACCTGTCTTCTAGAAACAGCCCTTGGCCGCTGGCATGTATTTGGCGAACCAATCAGCGGTCGGAGTTGTTATTCAAACTCGTAAGTCAGCAGCTAGGCTGGCTAGATGGCTGTCAGAACTGCTGCGGGATTGTGCTACGGCGACGGCTCGGCGCGACATGGGACCCGGTGTTTTGCTGGTTGTGGCACCCAGCCTCCCTACCCGCGGGGCAAGGTGGGGCTGAAACGCGCTGTATAGCGCTACCCGATTACAGACAGACAGACAGACAGGCAGAAAGACAGACAGACAGAATAGCAGTTTTTATATAATAAGATGTCAGGTGTTATAGCGGAAACAAATTGTAACAGTATGTTAAGTAATTTCCAGATTTTGTGCTAACATAGTGCTAAGTGTGTTATGATAAATCGTGTCCTGTGAAGGTGAACACTAATTATTCTCTTGAATTAGTATGAAATAATTAAAACGTGTCCCTCGAAGGTGAAAACTAATTACATCGCACGTAACAACTTGTATCGGGTACCTACCCATCAAACCATAAAAAGTTATTTTTGCTTTCGAAGTTGTATTATTTTAATGCGCTACCCCCCCGCCCGGAGAACGGGGGTGAAGAGGGGGAAGACCCCCGGGGCTGCTCCAACGGCAACCCCACGCTTACATCCGTATACTCGAGTCGACTCCCAACCCAACTGGCGACATCGAACTCTTTCCGCCAGCCGGCAACCAGCCAAACCGACAATATCTGACAACCCAAAAAATATATACAAGGAAACCACCTCATGACCTACGTGCCACGTGCATATAGACATACACACACGTAATTGTATGCACGCAAAAATAACGTGCGTACATTTAAAAGGAAAACAAAATGTGCTTACATGTCTATACGGATATATAACAAAAATATTCAGATAGCGCGTAAAATCCGAGCCGATGCAACACCACAGCATTCATTTACTTATTGCATATCATATTAATATACATCCGGACGTGCCTTAGACGCCTCCTCCTCCCACCATGGGGGTAACGCATATGTATAGTTATGTTTGTGAAATTTTCGCACTTTTCGCAACTTTTCTCTTCGCGCGAGCGCTTTTCGGCAAAACGCTAAGTACCCCGACACGGGAGGCTCGGCCGGACACATTGGTCGAGGTTTGGGCTCGATCCGAGCACTGTAGCTCGCGTGGCGGGCGCTGAAAGTTTTTTTTCCCGCGGGAGTGGATAAGACGATTTCCCGGGTTCTCAGCATGAGGCCGTGTTTCGTACGTACGTGCCAGTAAATAACGATGTTCTGTTTTTAGATGTGGTCTGTTTTTTGCTCTCTCACATGCACACAGGCCAGAAACATGCACCAGATACCAGTAGACAACAGAAAACATGCACAGAGAACGGCGTTACAGCGTTGCCGCCAACACCAGTAGGGAACATCGTGCGTGAGTGGCACATCCATCTGCGCTGTACTGCTGCTGTATGTAGTTGTTTTATCGAAGGCTGCTGTCCGTAGTCCGCCACCTATCTTGCATTCTTTGCTGTTTGTTGTGCTGTGTGTTCATGACATATCCAGGGTCACTCAGGACCGAAATGTAAGGGCCGTTTTTATTACGTGTGAGTACGGCAACTGTTATTATATTTCTGATGTTGCGGGTTTTGGCCCCAAGCACACCACCAAACTTTTAGACATCAGATAGCATGCAAAGAGAACACAAACAACACGTTGCAACCCCGCCCAGCAGCACAAGCAGCAGCAGGCAACATCACGCGAATGTGGCAGGTCTGCGCTGTACTGCTGTGGCTCCAGCAGCAGTTGTTGCTTTTACGGAGGTTATGATCCGTCATCGGCCATCTCTACCTCTCTCTCCTTCTGCTGCGCTGCTGCTGTGCATGTGTATGTGCGGTGTGTCACGCACTCACTGCTGTGGACACGCACGCCAGTATAAAACATATTTTGGCTCTTTGGTAATACGGTCAAATGAGTGCCATGCCCGGTTATTTGTTTGAACTCGTGAGTTCGAGACTTTCGTTCATATATTTTTCCTTTTTAGTGGGGAATAGAAATTCACTTGCTCTTTGTCTGCGGGCCGAAAATGACTTGACCTTGGTATGCGGGGTGAAAAGGCGCACCGTGCATTGTTATCCCCTAACCCACTGTTCGAAGGTCGCCCGAGGTGACGAGATTCGAAAGATAGTATTTAGTGTGTAAGTGTATCCAGCGCCTTAGCCTATATCGACTGTGGATCTGCTGCACAGCTAGCAGCAGCACCACCAGCAAGCAGTGTGTTGTTGGACCTGCAAACCAAAGTGAAAAATAAACAGTCATTTTCGGCCCTGACATAAACAATAAGTCAATTTCGACCCTCTGCACCAAAACCAGGCCAATTTCGACCCCAACACAAAAAACCAAGTCATGTTTGATCCCCCACCTAAAACCATTATAATTTCGACCCTAACACTGAAATCGAGTCTATTTCGACCCCCATCTAGAACCAAGTCAACTGTGGTGCCCCTCCACACAACACACAACAAAGACATACTTCAACACACTGGCGAACATAATATAATGTTTGGCGGAATCGTTAGGAAAATCTATTAAAAATAATATGCAGTCAATAGTAAGGGTTCCACGCTATTTTCAAGTATTTTTAGCCCCAAAAGTGCGCAGGTCATCTGATACAGTTCTAAAAAATAGTATGCATGTACCCTGCATGTACGGTAATATGCAGATAATTCATAACATCGTACTATGATATAATATGCTTGCGTAGGATAAAATATCGAATTATGTACGAGTTTGGTTTTCAATTCGTTCTTACGCCACTCCCCTAGGCATGTCCCGGAGGGGAACCTTGTATATTATTATGATAAAAGCAAAAACCCTTGTATCAAAACAAAACACCACTGCGGCTAGCCCCCGCCGTAACTTGCGCAATCTACGACACCCGGTCGCACCATCAGCGAAACAAACAAAACACGGGTACGTCTAACAAACAGCAACAAACCCACGCAACGTTACTGCGACTAGTTAAACCCCCCCCCACTGACTCCCTCAAAGAGCACGGGTGGGTGGGTGGGTGGGTGGGAACTCAGAACTAGTCTATATCACACCTTGGACCTGTAGCTCTGTCTCTGCTGCACTGCGCTATCACGTACAGGTCACAACTACGCACTGAACCAGGTGTGTACCAAGGGCTACGATTCATACTACCATGTATCGCTGCATTCATCTGATTGGCCAAACTTCTTACGTACGTAGAGAACTCACATTCTCTCATTCTGCCGAGAATATTCTGCTTTGCGCTTTGCTTCCGAAGTTGTAGTATATGAATGCGCTACTCCTGTCCGGAGAATGGAGAAGTGCACGACCGCCGGGGCTGCTCCAACGGCAACCCCACGCTGACATCCGTGTACTCGAGTCAACTCCCAACCCAACTGGCGACATCGAACTCTTGCCGCCAGCCTCCATCACAATATGAGAGTGTACCGGATTTACGAATGTCCTCTTACGCCCCCCCCTACTTGCAATGTCATAGGGAACGCATGTGATATCACACTTCTCCGTACTTTCAAGTCTTCCTAAATAGCCATATCTAAGGGTGGGTTAACTCGTCCCCACTCTGTGCCCTGCCCCGGCTGAATCCCACAACTAATTCCTTCCTAGACCATAACATCTACTACCCAACTAGCGTCATTTCCGTGACTGCGAACATACGTCTTGTACGCATCGGACGCCCATGGTCCTTCACGCCTGAACACCTCTGGTGTCGCACCCCCCGCCGACAAGAGCGTTGCACCTCCAATCGTCAGAGAGTGCAAGGCGTACTCCTCCACACGTACTCCCACCGACCCACTTTCCGCAAAGCTGTCGTCGCTTGCTGCTGTGTCCACATGGACCACCTGCTATTACCACCGCCAAACGCAACCAAGGGGGCCGACGAGGGAAAAAACAGATAACAAGACATCAACTCGATCATGAGATCAACAGCACAACCACCCTCGCCCATATGCGTCGCCGGACCCCCAAGCACACGCGTCAAAATCGCCTCTTTCCTCAATTGGTCCCCCTTTGAACCGCGAAACCTAACCTCAACGCGATCCGCGGTCGACCACTGCGCCACAGTCAGCCGAAACTTTCCATGAAACAACGCTACGTCAGTCCACCGCAAACAACATGTCTAGTGGATACGTGACTGGGTTTCCACAAACATTTCGGACGCGCGAGTCAAGAAACAAAACGAAGCACACAGGGCGAACATCAAAACGCGACCCCCGGTCTGCCAAGTGGGAATCAACTTCTCGCCCGCAATCAACATCTTCCACGAAACGGGCCGACGCACAGTTGCTTGGTTGCCGGCGTCGGCGTGCGAACGAGCGGCTCCTTTAAGGGCATTAACCAGGACGAGATGAGTGGTGTCAATCTCGAACCCTCGCGAGATACAATGGAAGCACTCGATTGCTGACAAACGGCTCTCGATAGTGGCTGGCCGCAACTTCTTGGTCGCAAATGCGTACGCTACGTACTCGAACAAATGCCACACGTTGGTCATGCCGTCTCTGCAACGCTCAATAAATACAGACTTGTCGCAACGTACCCAAAAGCCTACCCATGCGCCAAAATGCCCCTAATAAGTGCGTTCAGACGAGAGCGCAATGGCGTTTCGCATGAGTTCGAGGCCAACACCGAAGTACAGAGGGATGTGCCCGCGCCCCTCAGGTCCTGCTCCCGCTCCTGCCACGAAATGTCGGGGTGAACGTCACGCAAACGAACGAGAACATAAGCGCGGTCCCAGCATGAGATACCATCAGCGGCCACGTTAACAAATCCGCGTACGTGTTTTGCGTCAAAGTGCCAACCAGAGGACAATTCAAGCCCACCAAGGAGGCGCATCAACGCGTCCGATCTCAGCTCCTTCCCCCCTCGACAACGCTGCTCCCATTGTATGGCTGCTTCATTGTCGCCACGCAACGGCACACAGTCCCCCATCGCGGACGGGCGTTCGGCGCACGGAGACACAAGGATCCATGCAGAAACGACCATGCTAAGCAGTTCGAGAGCGTTAGTTGATATATCGTTCTCGTCTGCAACGGACTTACTCGATCCGCAGAATCGAGACCGTTCCCCGGCGTCAAGATCGTATCGCCAATATACACCAGTCTCAAGACGAACCCCCCCGACATCGGTTTTTGATGCGTCCGAAAATAAAGTACGTCGAGGGGGGCGCTCAAGCAAATGATACATCGTAGCCGATATGGTTCCTCCACGCGCGTCCACTCCTTCCCCAACGAACCACCGCCAAAACTCGAGGTCCCCGTGGAACTCGGGTCCCAGGGCGAGAAGTCGCCCAGGGTTGGTCACACGGCCAGCAAAGTCATCCCCGGCGGCGATGCGCGGCATACCGACCGAAGCCAACAAGCGGTTCACAAAGAACTCCCCCCGGATGCACAGCACAGGAAACATGCCTTTGAGAAGGCCAACGAGCTGCGACACCTGCTCCACTGAAGCAGATGTACGAAACGGGGGCTACTGCGCAAGTATAGTGTGCAGCTTGAGGCGCTTATGGGACGACAACGTGACCGTAAGCGCCTCAGTATCAATAATCCAACCCAACACCTTGAGCTGTGTGTCCCAGTTAGTGATTTTTCTGGCGGACAAAAGGGGTGGATCAGACACACTACGTTCGCCCAACAAGCAAAAATGGCCCGACGCCAGCGACTGTACAGCAGGCAAGCAACGGCGGCCGTCCAGCGACCATTGAACCTCGACGAGAATGCCATCGTCTACGTAGTACCTCACAAAAAGATAGCTCCCCGTGGTGCCCCCTGAACCACGGACGGACCCACAGTCACGCGGGACAGCAACGACACGAACCGCACGCGGTGGGGAAAGTTCGACGTGCGCCACGGCGGCGGCTCCTTGTTGGGACGCGTCTGCTCCCTGAAAGGTAGAGTGGGTGTGAGCATTCTCGAGCGCAGATTCCATCAACCCCCAAAACCCAGGGCTGTTACGCCAACCAAACTGCAACCGCAAACTCACGACAATGTGATCACCGAACATATATCCGAAAGTCGGCGCACCTACCGACTCAGCCGGAACCCGCCGAAAGGAAAATTTGACGTCTACGCGGCACAAGAGGATTCGAGCGCGGTTACCGTGCTTTCTGTCGCAAAAAACGCACCCGTAACAACACCCTACGAAGCACGTGGCCGAGCTCGCACGGTGGCGCAGAGTCAAAGTCAGTGTCACCGTTAACGCTATTCCGGTCGCCCGCATGCGCAAACGTAAGATGACGATTAATCCTAAACTTGGGCTCGGGAACGACGCTCAACGGTGAAATGCGTAGGCCCAGGATCTCGGCGGCGAATCGCAAACCTAATACCAAAGCACGTCCGTGCATCACGTCCGCGAAAATCGTTTGGTGAATATCGAAAGCATGCATCGCGACGTCGGGGTGGTTACCATACGCGAGTTCTGTGATCTAATCCCCCCCCTCGCGCAACACCCACCGGCGCGCCCGGCACCAGCACACGAAGCGATACATAAATAGAGGGAAACTTCTTGATGCCACTAAACCAGTGTTGTACGATGTCAACGTGAATATGCGGAGAAAACGATGAAGAGCCGATGGTGGACATGAAAAGGGCAAGACTGCCCTGGCATTGTCGCAGGAGTGAAGAGCTAATTGAAGCGACACGATCGAGGCTTGCCGAGCCTCGCGCGGTCACTGTCTGGACCACAACCTCCTGAGCGGCAAGCCACTCAGCTACTGCATTGAGTCGCAAATCACGTAAATGCACGTCCTCGGCCGCACTTTTCACGCACACCGTGTCAACAGGCAAACAATTCGCACGCACACCAACACCCGTACCTTTCTCCCCAAAGGGGACTGAACCCGGAGCAACAGCAACGCGATCGCGCCCGATGCCGCCATCGCCAGCCAGAGCTCCTAACGCACGCCCTCGCAACCCCCCGGCTCCACCGCGGGCGACCGGCCGAGCCCCCGCTCCACCGCTGGTGTCCAGCGGCGTAGCCGCTCCACCAACGGCCAGCGCAGCAGCCGCCCCCCCCCGGTGTTGTCCCAATCGACAGGAAGGGCCCGTGTCCTCATCCCGGACCAGCGGCGCCCCCACCCTCGGCCCCGCCGCGATCACCGTCCTGGTGCCTCCCTATGGCCCGCGACCCACCTGCCTGCGCCGCGGAACTGCCGCGCGACCCCCCAGCCGGCGCCGCCGAGCTAGCCCCGTCGCGGAGAGCGGCAGGAGAGGAGTAGTTTCCCGGGGAGTACCGTGCACAAAAATGCAGTCGGAGAACCGGCATTGGCCCGTGGACAGAAGCTGCCGGCACAGAGCGGAGCTCTTCTCCGTTGCCGTACCCGTCCTGGCGGGGGCGGGGCTGCGCTTCCACTTGCGTGCCCCGTCCCGGCGGTCGCGTGGGACGTGCAGACTTTCCACGAACTTGAGAACGTCACCCGTCGCCCCCGTTCTTGCAGAAGGCGTGTGTGCTAGTCAACGAAGGCACGGGTGGCGCGTCGAACACGGCGTTAGACGCAGGAGGCACGGTCGCCAGACGAACTTGCTGAGTGAACCTCACGAGGTCGTTAATCCACACGCGAAGGTCGTCGTTCACTATCTCGTTCATAGTGGCCCGCGCCGTGGACCCGGAGAGAAAGATGATATTGCTGAGTGTGTGGTGGCGCAGGCCGGCCGCAGCGGACGCGAACGAGGCGTCGATGGATGCAAACCGGACAATGCAAGTACGGTCGCCGGCGACATCATCCTAGAGTCCAACGGTGAGTACCGACATAAGAGCCTGGCGCAAGAAATCGAGCCGGTCAGCGACCATGAGCAGGTGGTTGCCCATACCTTCCGCGCGAGGCCCATACGCGGCCACGTCAAAGTCACTGATCGCACGGAGCTGAGCTGCCAATTCTGCCGGGACATTGACGGCCTTGCCCAACCACGACTGAAGGTCAGCTGCAGACTCGTCGATGTTCGGGGGCAGGCGCCCCCGAAGCACCCAATGCTTGCGAGAGGGCAATTTTTTCCATACTGCGGTGTCGTCCGTAAGCTGAGACTTTTGGACGGGGCGCTCCCTCGCGTCCCCACTTTCCCGCAAGGCCGGCTAGTGGTCGCCGAGGTTGTCCAGAAGCTTCTGGAGAAGGACCTCGACGTGAGCGGTCTTAGTCGCACCGCCAGCAACCGCGTCCCGAAGCCCACCAATAGACACCAGCATATTATCCAGCGCGGATTTGATGTTGAGTACCTCCTCATCGATGCGGGAGAACTCAGCAGTAACCTGGTTCTGCCAGTGCAGCACCGCAGCGGGTGTTGCAACCTCCCCCGCGACCGCCGGTAGATATGGCGAAATAGCGGCCGCAGCAGCAGCAGCAGCAGCAGCAGCAGCAGCAGCAGCAGCAGCAGCAGCAGCAGCAGCAGCAGCCGTGGCCTGTCGAGCCTCGGCCTCGGCTTGCACAGCAGTCGCAGCCTCAGCACGGCGTGCGTCCACCTGTGCTTGCACCGCAGCTACGGCAGCATGCGCATTTTCTTCGGCTTGGGCGTGCGCAGCAGCCAAAGCCGGCTGGGCATCTTGCACAGCAGCAGCCCGAACAGCCTGAGCCTCCGGCGACTTGCTCTCCTCCGACATCTTTGCGTGGAAACTCAGCTCAGAACTCAAAACTTGTCTATAGCACACCTTGGACCTGTAGCTCTGACTCTGCTGCACTGCGCTATCACGTGCAGGCCACAACTACGCACTGGACCAGGTGTCTACCTAAAGCTACGATCCATACTACCATGTATCGCTGCATTCATCTGATTGGCCGAACGTCTTACGTATGTACGTACAATTTCTCTCATTCTTCCTAGAACATTCTGCTTTATACTCGGAAATATGAATTAACATCGGAAGTGTTTCCCTACGAGTTATCCCTAGATGTACGTTGCAACTCTAGCACCTGATTGTTGTTATTATTACCGTCCCTGCCTGCTTGGTGGGTTGGCGGGCGATCGCGGGTGAAGCGCATGAATGGGTGCTTTGACGGAAGGACACGCGCCAGACGTTGCCTATGCTGAACTGTATATCTTACTACAGTAACAACCGCTCAATAAAAATAGTCGTACGCAAGCCTTTGCAAGAAAACAAAAGGCGTTTTGAACGCCTTTTGAAATTAACTCCATTTTTTGTTTTTTGAATTTGGCGTTCTGCACCCTTGTGCGAAATAAGAATGTGGATATACGCATTTCTGCTAAAATCGGAGAGAAGCTAAGACATGAGGCTCAGCCAAAATAGGAGATTCTTATCATCTGTTGCGTACTGCTGTATGCGTGATGAGATTAATCTAGGGGATATACACGACGCACGACACTTTTTCTTTTTTTTCTTGTCTGTTTGTTTGTGCGTGTTTGTCTGTTTTTATTTGTATTTCATTTTATTTTTAAGGGCAGCGGCCAAAACGAGGTACACCTGGTCCGTTCGGGGTCAAAGAAAGGTACATACTAAAATCAAGTTAAAAACGCACCCCACGAACCTGCCGTTCCTCGCAACGCAAAGTAGAGTTTTTTCATGGTATCCGTGCTCGCCCGGTGGCTACGTATACGAGTATTTGCTATTAATAGTGCGAGGAACGAACGCCTGCTGCTGTATTCTCCCTTCTCAGCTTGCGACACCCCTGGTATTCCAAGTCAGCCACAATCCCGAAGGGGAGCCTTCTATCTCGTACTATTTCGGCGGAGGTGTACAGGCAGATATATATATTAAAAAAATTAAAAAACAACAGCTGTGAGCTCGAGGATTTCGTCGAAGCTCATCTTTGCTAGCTGAGTGTAATACTTCGATCGCGCGTACTTATGGATTTTATATGTCCTCATGTAGGATGTACATCCCGTATGAGGGGGACACAATCTGAGGCTGTAGAATTCAGAAAGTGTGTGTCTATTTGTGGGGGAAGAAATAATTGAAATTAAATTAAAATTAAAATTAAACAGTCTGAAATAAACGTACCAGGTATACTATAGTGTTCCGACGAGTTTACGTGATAGAGTGGTTCTACTATTTGTAGCCATGTATGGTATATAAGAAGAGGTGTGTGAGGACAGGTTATGGAGTAAAACTTAAAAGCACCTGGATGAATTTTTAATTAATTAGTGATTTGGGTTTTTATAGTGTGCATTATTTATTTGTACCTATAAGGTATCTTTAGTGGCAATTAGTAGGAACAACAACAACAACGTTTTATCCTTTATAACTGTTAAAGGGGGGGGGGGGAGACACATACAGACAAGGGTGTGAACCAATCAACCATGTTGACAGGAGGTATGTTAAAATCTAGTATGAATTTTCAGGGTTTTTTGGGGGTAAATTGTTTGTAACAAGTAAATAGTGGTCAATCAGACGATTTAATTATAATAGCAGTATTATATCTTGCAGAAGAGGTGTGTTGTTGTTGTTGTCTTCACATTAAAAACCGTGCCGGTCTCTCTATCCAGTACCTCCATCTGTCCGTACTAATCCAACACTTGACACGGTCGATTCCCGTGGTCACAGGCTAACTTACCCAAAAAAGGTATACTGAAATAAAAGTGGAACCCGAAGGGTCCGCAAAGCGATCAAAGCCAGTCAAAAACAGATAGTCTGGAGCCCTCCGCTCCCCTCTACACGCTATGTGAAGGTAAAAATAAAAATGGAAAAGTCAACATCACCAATCGGGGGTACACGCCCCCTGATTCTATCTTGGTGCCCCTATAATGCCGGGGTGTTCCGTGCCGGGTTCACACCGGTCAGGCAAACAAATCGAGTCCTCCACCCCGATTATAAACGCAGACATGATACGGGGGAAGGGAACTATGGTCCCGTGTGACTGATGTACCCCCGGCCTGCGAGCAGTGTAACTGCAAAAGGTCAAAAGCAACGAAGGGAAAAAGACGAAGACAAAGACAAAGAGACAAGTCAAAAGTACAAGCAAACACTCACACAGACAAGACCGCAGAGACAACACATTGACACGTCATCCCGAGGGGGTGGTGCAATGGTGCGGCGGTGGGGGGGAGGGGGAAAAACAACAAAACAAACAAACAAACAAACAAACAGTCCAGGACAGTCAATCCGGCACATATCGCGCCACTCGGTCCGCCATTTCTCGCTTGTTTCCTTCCCTCGCCGATTCGCCCTTCTTCCGCACCCCTCCCGTCCCGTTGGTTCTTGGTGTCTCTTTGTTGTTGCTGCGCTCTTTTTCTCGCTCGGTCGCTCGTTTCCGGCTAGCCTCCTCTTCTTCCTTGTGCCAGAAGGTCATAAACCTCTCAGCTCCCTGCAGCACTCCCTTGTACCACTGCCTTCCTCCCTTCACCTTCGCTGCTTCCGCCCAAACTGAATTCGGGATTCCGAAGACACGTCTCTGGTCGTCCGTAGAGCCGTGCGTAGCTCCGAACGCTTTGAAGTCGTCCTTCAGGCACGTCTGCCAGTTCCGCTCCGGGCACCCCGCGCCCGGGTCCTTCCCCCCCACCAGCTCCCCGAACATCAGTCGTTTCGGGAGTCGCCCGTCTGGCTGCCTTGCCACGGCCCCCGCGAACAGTAGGCGCCGTTGCCGGACAGTGGCTTCCACGCTCTGGCACCCGACCCTCTTCAGGGCCTGGGCGTAGGACAGCTGCCGGTAGGTGCCTTGCTTGCGCTGGTACCCAATAACTCGCAGCAGCAGCCGGTGGTGTATCGTCCGCAGCAGTCGGTAGTGGTCGCGACGTGGGGCCCATGTCATGCAACCGTACAGCAGTGCCTCCATCGCCTCCGCTTGAAGCAGGCGGGCCTTGAGTCGAAACGGTGCTCCCGGCCTATCGAAGAGCTCCGGGCCATACCTCCTGACGCACGCCGACGCTGCTCTGCTCCTGAAGTTGATCTCCCGGGTGAGGTCGCCATGTTCGTTGACGAGGCCGCCCAGGTACCGGAACTCGAGGGTTTGGGTGTATCTCTGCCCCAGCTGCTTCGATGATCAGCGGCGCGGGGGCGGTGTTGGCTGCTTGTCCCTTTATGCGCACAGGAGAGTCTCCGTCTTCTTCTCCGACACCGTCAGCCCGAGACTCCCCAAACAGTGTGAGGACCAGGAATATGGAGTAAAACTTAAAAGCACCTGGATGGATTTTAATTAATTAGTGATTTGGGTTTTAATAGTGTGCATTATTTATTTGTACCTATAAGGTATCTTTAATGGCATATATATGTGTGTCGTTCGGGTGCGAGGTGCGAAGGGAGGAGGGGGTCCCCGCATACGTCGGCATTTGTATAAGGGGCATAGGGTGGAACTATGAAGGGCCTCTGATTGGCTTAAAAACGACAAAAAAAAAGGTGAAAGTCAAGCAGAGTAGACAAAATCAAGTATACCTGGGCTTTAAAGAGGCAAAAACAGGTACAACGAGTTTTGGACCAATGGCAGGGCACGTGGAGTGCGTTTTTGACTTGGTTTTAAGTATGTACCTGTTTTTGGCCGAAAACGGACCAGGTATACCTGTTTTTGGCCGCTGCCCTAATTTTAATGTTTCCCTGCTGTTTCTTTTCTCTTCTTTTCTCTTTTTCACGCATCTGGATTGCTAGCTGGTTAGATTAGGTTGTGCCTGTTGTATGTGGCATTCATTAAGGCATTATCCCGTTGGGCTACTGGTAAAAGGTTATAACCGTATTGAATGTACGTGCAGATTCGTTAGACTCGCACGTACGTGCAAGTTCTACGGAGCCGAACATTAGAACATGACAAAAAAAATAAAGAAAGCGTCGTACTTCTCTATTAATAGTAAGTAGCCTGTGTCGTCGTTTTGTGACCACAGGAATAACTGGTATCTCTCTAGGATGAAGAATCGGCACAGACACTGGGTGTGCTGGATGTCGACGGGTACATAGAAAGGACGGTTTAATGTGAAGAACACACACATGGATTAATCGCATACTGCTGTACGGTAGTAATGGAACTGTCTTCGTGAAGCACGGCAGTACTGGGTAGACACGTACTGTAGAAACAAATATGATGGCCACAAGGGGCAAGGAGTTTATTTATGATGGATGAACCATGTGGAATGGAAGGATGTGGAAAAGGGGGATGATGCCTCGCGGTATACCAAGCTGGGTATACTTATGTTTTTTTTTACCTTCCAAGGTTGACGATTAAAAAAAAAGCTTTGCTTCGCGTCTTGTCTCACGGAAACCCGAGCAGAGCCGCCCATCAACCGTGACCGCGACCCAGCCGATCCCGTGCACGAGGTAATCCAACAGACCTGGTGACCCGACCTGCGAGATTTGAAGACCTCTTGACTCTTGACCCGACCTGACCTGACCCGTGAGATTTTGAAAACTCCCTGAACCGACCCGCGAGTCGGCTCACATGATACCCGCGAACAGCCGAGCCCTGAAAATGACGCATTGCCTCGTGATTACTTAGTTTCAGTATACGAT